>JASDQU011314667.1:0-10526 GCA_032191745.1 Picea mariana
CACACCCATCTCAATATTATTTAGCTACATGTCTATCTGTCCTCCTTTTAGTGATGAATATGAACGAATTGTTTAGTAAATTGATGATGAAGATCTTTGGTTAAAAGATAAAAGGTTTTTCTTCCATAGTAAATTTAATATATTTTTTTATATTTATGTGAGAAAATTTTTAATTTAAAAAAAAATAAAAATTGTTATCATTTATTAAAAAAATTTATTTTAATATTTCTTCTATTAAGATGTTTAAATATTGAAATATTGAAATTATAGTTTTATAAATTTGTTATAATTTATGATTTTTATTTTAATATTTCTTCAATTACTTAAAATGTTTATATTTAATTTTGAAATTACAGTTTTATGATATTATATATATGGTTATTTTTTTTTAACTTTTATATTATTTTTTTCAAATTGGAGTGACCATTCTTCACATTTTTCAGTTATTTCTTAAACTTTTTTATTAATTTTTACATCATAATATTATCACGATAATCAATTCAAACTACTTACTTAATAACTAAATATTTATAATAAGAAATAACTTAAGTTATTAATGAACCTTTTAACAATTGTAATATCTCCAATAACATCAATGGAAAACACACAATACAGATAAAAAATCTGGAATCATGTCGTGGCCTCCTCAACAAATGAGTTCAAACCCTCCAAGTGTCACAACCTGTCCAACCGGATCACTACAACCCAAAACTGAAAACAAACCCCAAGATGAATCTCTAATAGAAATCTTGGATGGATTTCCCCTACCAAACTAAAACATAGATTCCCCTTTGGTCTAGCTAGGGTGGATATTGCACCACCGAAACCAAACTCTAATGGTGGAGAGGTTTTGCCAAACTCTAATGGTGGAAGGGTTTTGCTAAACCCTAACAAAACAATGGCTCCAAGAGCACTTCCAAAATGAGAGATCAAATCATAATCGAAAGTGAGGCTCTACCCTTCTTTTTATTCTTTCTCCATGCCTTCTAGAATTTTTCCCTTTTTGACCAAATCAAATGTAACTTCTAGAATTTTCCACTTTTTAACTAAATCAAATATAACCCTTATTTTCCCTCCAATTTTCACTTTAAGATTAAAAGTCACTTTAATAATGGTTAAGTAACTTATTAATCTAAAGTTACTTTATTTCCATAATGTCACTTTAAAAACATAACACCTCCTAACTAAGTGACATTAAATGACCCCCTTTTTACTCTTTTTTTTCCATTGATAAGCCATGAAAGTCCCTTCTACTACAAAAAGGGGAAACCCAAAAATGGGGACATGACAAATCCTCCCTTCCCAAAGATTGTTTGTCCTCAAGCAATGCCATCATGACCTGGCACTCCATTAACTGATCCATACTGAAACTAAAAATAATACCAGGATCCCAAACCACCCTATAAGAGGTGAAACATCCTCTGCTTAAGACGTAGTCTGGTAATGTACTGGAATCTGAGGTCTCCTAAAAACAACCCAAAATTAAGGCCACTCGGTGTTGCAACAATTCGATCAACCCACCAAGGAACGACTCTACTAGAGAACCAATCTCATGAAGGAAAAAACTGGCTCTCACCTCCATGTCAACTGTCGCATTGTCTCCTACTAAAATCTCAATGTCCCAAGCTATCCTCGGAAAGGAACCACCACGTTGATGTTGCACCACTCTGATCATAATCGTCCTACCATCGTGCCCACTCTGCATCCACAAGTTGTAATGCCTCAAAGGATCGCATCCACTATTGAGGATCATACCCATCCAATGTATCCCAACTCTAAAATTAGACATCATAGAGAAGTCTATGTTGTCATCAATGTTGGAAAGTTAGTTTGGACAGTTAGTTGTCATTGATGTCAACCCTTAGAGATTGATGTCAACCCTTGGAGATTGATCTCAACCCTTGGAGAAGTCCGGAAGCCTAGAGATTGGTTGAGATTAATGGTGAGTTAGTTTTCATTGATGGAGTGGTTGATGTTACCAGATGTGATGAGTGCATTTGATGAACCTACATGAAGCCCCAGAGCTGTGGTTATGGTACCCAAAGTTGGTTGAGGAATATGGACATGAAGGATAGTGTAAATAATGGATAGTCCTTCTCGTTTCTTTTCTGATGATAGGTGGTACTCCACGTGGTTCCTCACGATTAGGGAGATATGGCCTTAAGTTCAAAATATCACTAACATAGCATATCACTATCTTAAATATTAAATTAAGTTCAAAATATCACTAACATAGCATAGTGGTGGAACATTTTTACATTTAAAAATAGTACAACTTAAGTAGGTCTAATGGTTAAGAACATGTGTTTCCTCCTTCTAAATCACATGTTTAAATCTAGAGGGAACTAGGGTATGTACACCTTTCCATGTTAACATTTAAAAAGTGAATTTGTAACACGTGTCCTTCACTATGTTTTTCTCTAAATTTTCTCTTTATTTCTCTCATGACTTTTTCATGTATCTTTTACTATGTTCTTCTCGTCTAGATTTCCCTTCTTTTCTTTCAAAGACAATTTTATGATTTTTTCATGTTTTCTTTTACTATGTTCTTCTTCTCTAAATTTTCCCTTTCTTTTCTCTAACTACTTTATTATGTATTTTTCATAATGTTTTTTCTCTAAATTTCTCCTTTACTTTCTTTTACAACTTTTTCATAGCTAATTTTAAATGTTTCATTTTTTTAATTTATCGAAATTAAATAATTATAATTTCATTTTAAATTAAGTTAAAGAGTAGTTTAATTGTTCTATTTTTCTATCTACATACAATCAAATCACTCAAATTTGTTCATACTAAATAATTACAATTCTATTTTAAATTAAATTAATGAATAATTTAATTATTCTTATTTTAAATCTACATACCATCGATTAAATTACTCTAAATTACTCTTTTCAAATTTGTCGAAACTAAATAATTACAATTCTATTTTAAATTAAGTTAAGAGAGTCTAATTAGACTACTCCTTAATATTGTTGTTTTCCCTTTCTTTATGTCATGACTTTTTCATGTGTCCAAGCAGGGATCGAAATTCAACATTTCACAGCCCGTCAGAGGGGGTCTAGCACGTCCTAGAAGCGCTATTAAATAATTCCACGTCAAAAAAAAATTAATTTTAATTTTTGAAAATTATTCCAGAAATGTTAAAAAGAACCTAAAATTTCCTAAGAAGGGTAATATTTTAAATTACCCGTCATTAAAATTTGTCGGCACTGTAACTTACCAATTAACACTCCACTGGAGTACACCGTACAGGTAGATATCCGAAATTAATTAATTTCTTATTTTTTAAGAATTTCATTTAAACAAACCTCATTCCCAAATATGAAATATGCGTGCCAAAGAGTGCCACGCTTGGGCTCTTATCATTATATTAAAACTCTGCAATAAATATGATATAGAATAGTATTAGATGTGCCATAGATTTATTTTATTTTTTATTCCATTGACAAGAATAAGATGTAGAGCATTAAACTATCCTGACAGCTGAGGCAACTCGATGGTTGCTTGAAGTAACTTGGAGGTTGGTCGGTCAGTTGGAACTTGGAGCAATGGAGCAGGGAGGGGAATGTCCATTAGTTTTTTCTGGAGTTTGTCTTGTTTCAGAATTTCCAATTGCAACCATTTCCCCCAGATTCACTATAAGTACTAGCCAAAATGCCATTGTTTGGAAGTTATAAGTTTTTTTTAGGTTTTCTATGGAACCTTTGGTCCATTTTCCAAATTTCTACTTTCACCCATTTCTCCGAGATTCACTATACCCACAGGCCAAGACGTGAACGAGGGGACAACTTTACCAAACCAGAAAGCTAAGGTATGATTTGTAGTATCTCCAGGGGACAACTTCACCAAACCAAAAAGCCAAGGTCTGATTTGCAGTATCTCTAGGTTTGCAATTGGGGTTTCAAGTTTGTTTGTGAATTTTCTATTGAAATTAACATAGGGTTTCAAATTTCTTTCCCGTTAATTTTATTGCAGTGTAGTACTGAAATTAACATAGGGTTTCAACTTTCTTTCCGGTTAATTTTATTGCACTGTAATATTCAAATTAACATAGGGTTTCAACTTTCTTTCCCGTTAATTTTATTGCACTGTAATATTGAAATTAACATAGGGTTTCAACTTACTTTCCCGTTAATTTTATTGCACTGTAATATTGAAATTAACATAGGGTTTATTTCCCGTTAATTATATTGCACTGTCATGAGTCTGAGCTTATCAAATTCGAGGTATTTTAGGTATTACAGATTTCCAGGGCATTATCCTGAAACCTACCTTAAACTGGCCTGAAATTGCTCTTTTCAACATTCGGTCCATATCAGTGAATAGATATAAAACCTCTAAAACTGATGTCTAAGTTTGTTTGTTTTTCCTTACAACTCTACCTTACAACTCTAGCAACAAGAATAAAAATAACAAAATTTGATATGAATTCTTAATTATGTTATTTTATCTCAGTAAAGGATAATCAAAGCTAGAATAATATTTTTTTTCTTTTTGTGTTCGTAGGAATAATTTTTTTACATCCAATGTGTTTTGGTTCCAACAAAATGATGTAATAAAAAAGTTCCAAGTATGGATTGTTAAAAGAGTTCAAACACATATGTTAGTGTCTATAGTTATTCAGTTATAGTCCCATTAATTTTGATTCACAAATGACTTTTATTGGAGGTTATAAAATTTAAATTTCATGGTCTTTTCCCATTTAGCTACACTAGCCATAGAATCACTGATACAAAAGAGTTGCAAAAAGTTACAACCATTATAGAGTTTCTTAAAAAAGGGGGGTTCTCCTTTTATCTACATGGGTATTTAGCAACCCCCAAAATACAATATGCATTGCTTCTAAAAAACAACTGAATGTAAGATAAAAAGGACAAATATGAACAATAGGAGTCAAGACATGTACAATACTCACATATAAATCTATCCCAAAAACTCAAAGCATTTTAAACAACTATCAAGGAATGACACATTTATTGCAATCCTCAATATGCATTCTCTTAGCTAACATGCCATTTTGCTCTCTCGTTAAAATTTTACTAATTGTGATAAATATATTTACAAAATCTTTATAGTTGAGAATTAGGTGCTCAAAGACAACTTCAATAGGATTTTGACTCTTAATATAGGAAATATCATAACATAAGGTTTGTGCATTTCCAATGCCAAAAACGTTATTACTAGGAATATGCTCATCTAAACTAGAGGCTATCTAGAACTGAAAAAATAGACCTTTACTGAAATGACTCAACCTATGACTGATTACATATTAAAACCAACTTATCAATACTTTATCCTTCTTTTCCCCAATATGGCCTCTCCTTGCTGCTACCAGGGCGAGCCACAAAGTTGCATCCTCTCCAACTCTCATCCCCAAGTTATAGAGGTAGTATCAACAACAACCTATATGACCTTTGTTACAATAACAAAAAATATGCTTGGTAAAATGTTTATTTTTTTACTTCCAGGTAACTTTTCCTTCAACAACAAATTCACCCTACCTCCAATCTACCATCATCAGTTAATTTCTACCTTTCCCTTAGAGTTGCTTGGTTGCATATTTTCATGTGTATTTCAGCTGAGAGTTCTGTGTGGCATCGAGATTTCTATGAGTGAAATCATAAGTGGCTAGACCATGATAACTGAAAAATTTGTAAGGGATTGGTGTAGACCTCCCAAGAGAATGCAGGTGCCTAATAAGCCTGGAATTACATTTCAACCCTGAGCTTCCCCAGATTAAACAAAAAAGTCAAAATTTATGTCCTACCTGCTTGTATCTATCTTATATATTCATAATTGCTATGGTACAAGTGGTTTGTGTTGGAACAAAGGGGACAAACTTTACTAACCCTTTCCCTTTGGCCACAACTACCATGTTGTCTTTGGGATCATTCTCTTGAACGCTCATCATGGAATTAAATTGCAGAGAACCATGGGCATATATGTAGGGGTCTTATGAGGAGAAGCAAAATTAGGCTCATGTTTAAATAACGGGGTTTTACCTTTCAAGGGAATGGCATGAGATAAAATCTAGCATTAGAAGTATACTTAAGTTCAAACAACTATTGTTAAAATTAGGGAAAAAAATAGAAACAATAATGCCATTTTAATTTTCTGTTCACTAGATCAACATATATGAGAAAGGAAATAGACAGATCTAAAATAAATTCTGAGTATAAACAAAAAATTTTAGTGAAAAGACAAACCTCAAGCTTACCTCCTGGTCTCTGAAAGATGTACCTGACACATGTGTGAATGTAAACCTTTAAAATATGCTCAGAAATAGTTTTAGGTTCATGGATCAAACCTCTAGGGTTTGATCTCTGTCATATGGACTTAGGGATAGTTTTGCCAAGGTATAGACCATCACAAGACAACTGCAGCAAGTACCCCACAAGAAGGGACAACAAGGTATTGACCATAGATGAGAAAACAATAGCAGGTACCCCACAATAAGGGACATCAAGAACACCACAAAAGGGACAACAAGATCTCCACAAAAAGGAACATCAAGATCTTCAAAAGAAAGGACAACAAGATCTCCAAAAAAAGGGACAACAAGATCTTCAAAAGAAGGGACAACAAGATATCCACAAAAGGGACAACAAGATCTTCAAAATAAGAGACAGCAAGATCTCCACAAAAAGGGATAGTAAGATCTTCAAAATAAGGGACATCAAGATCTCCACAAAAAGGGACAACAAGATCTTCAAAAGAAGGGACAACAAGATATCCACAAAAAGGGACACCAAGATATTCAAAAGAAGGGACAACAAGATCTCCACAAAAGGGACAACAAGATATCCACAAAAAGGGACAACAATATATTCAAAATAAGGGACAACAAGATCTCCAAAAAAAGGGACAGCAAGATCTTCAAAACAAGAGACAACAAGATCCCCACAAAAAGGGACAACAATATCTTCAAAAGAAGAGACAATAATATCTCCACAAAAAGGGACAACGAGATCTTCAAAAGAAGGGACAACAGGATCTCCACAAAAGGGACAACAAGATATTCAAAAGAAGGGACAACAAGATGTTCAAAAGAAGAGACAACAAGATCTCCACAAAAAGGGACAACAAGATCTTCAAAAGAAAGGACAACAAGATCTCCACAAAAAGGGACAACAAGATCTTCAAAAGAAGGGACAACAAGATTTCCATAAAAAGGGATAGCAAGATCTTCAAAAGAGGTAACAACAAGATCTCCACAAAAAGGGACAACAAGATCTTCAAAATAAGAGACAACAAGATCTCCACAAAAAGGGATAGCAAGATCTTCAAATTAAGGGAGAACAAGATCTCCACAAAAAGGGACAACAAAATATTTGTTGCACGAAACTCCTAGACTACTTATAGACATTATAAACATTTCAAGATCCACACCGATAAGCCATTATGTTATTAAAAAATGGCAATTATAACATAATTAACATAGACATATGTCAAATAAAAATAGAATATAGAAGATAAATATAGCTATCTATATATCCATGGCTCCCAAGAAACTGTTGTATGAAGTGTCCTTTAAGAGCCAAGAGTCACTGTTACTAAAAATCTGAATTGTGCAGATTTTTTGTTTGTCGAAAATCTGATATCTGTAGTTTCAATTGTAGTATTGAGTTTTGGTGGGTCAATTTTGACAGTTAAAGAAAAACAAGTCTGGGTCGTCCTAAAAAGGATAAAAAACAACGTTCAATAATTGATGCATTTGGTATTCCTCAATGCTCTAATCAACCATGCAACTCTGAAAATGAAGTATATGATCATCCATTTGAAGGCCATGAATCCGATAGTGCAGAACTTCATGAAGAGGAACCAACATCCAATAGGCCCAAAAGAGCATTCAAGTCCAACTGGAAGAAAGGGCGGTATCCAGGTTTGCATTTTTTTTATTGTTTCAAGTTTGAAATAAGAAAAATAAACTGTGATTTGTGTAATCTATGTTAATCTTTGGTTGAAATGTTGAGAAATTCCTTTGTGTAATCTATGTTAATATTTGGTTGAAAGGATAGAATTTCAGCGACTACAAAACTAACACCAAAAATAAAATAGAGGGAAAAATATACCTTCCATGGACAACATAGATTGTTTTACTCAAGCACATGAACCTTTTTGTAATCCATCCAATGGTTACAATGTTTTCCAGGTTTTTAAGGTTTGCTAAGAAGGATAATATAATGCAGTGTGCAAATTTTCAACAAAGTTCTATCACACTTGTTCTCTTCTCCCCTTTCACGTCTCCCACAATTCTCCTTTATGAGGAGATAAGAAACTACAAAGTAGTTCGCCTTCAAGTACCTTTTAGTTATGGCATGGAATTATAGTAAATAAGAGGTGAGTGTTTTGGCAAATAAAACAATAATAAGTATAGGTTATTTGTTTCCCATCACTTAGAAGTTTTAGTCACTTTATGTTTCATTTCTGCCTAAGATTCATCACATATGAGTTTGGTTTTCATCAGTTCAATTCTTTTTTTTCCCCTTTGTTTTTTGCATTTTAACAACTCGGTTAGCTAAATTATTGATTAGAATGGTAATAATTTGTTTAACACTTTTTTTTATGAAGTGTGTACTTAATTTATTTTTGTCAATTGAAATGTGATTTTTTTTTTTACTTTTCATCGTGGAAGGGCAGCATGGATACATACCCTTCTCACTGAAATTAGGCCCCTCCCTTCAAATTTGATCACTGTGTCCGAGTCTAATCTTGTACCCCACCGTCGTCCAAATTTCGTCTAGATCATGAGAATCATTCTTTTCAAATTTGTCTAAACGAAAAGATTGCAAGCCTATATTTAAGCTAATGTGCCTTTGTTGTTTTAAATATCAATGCACACATTTCTCATATGGTAGTTCATAGAGGAATCTCTAGTTTATTACTCAAGATGGGGTACATGTATATTCCTCAAATTAGAGATCTGGTCGGTGGGTGCGTTTGTGAAATTATATTTATTCTCTTAATCTTCCTCGATGTGTGCATGGCGATCAAGAGAAAAGTGTACTGGTTTCCAGGAGGATTTTTTGTTCTCAATGCTCTTACTCTCCAATTCATAAATTATGTTGATTATTCGACCGTCAATGTAATTTCCAGAACAGAGGATATATCATAGGAGGATGTGAACAATTTCCTAAGGATTCAGCTCATAATCAATAGCGAAATACTTGTGATCTGTGTATTCATCGCCTGAGAATGGTAAGTTCATGTTATGAATGTGACCACAGGCTAGAACCTAGCACTGTCCAAAAGGGTACTATTCGGAGCTTCAAGACTTCAGTGCTTCAAAGGTTTTTCAAACTTCAACACTCCTTTCCACTCAGAGTGCTACTGACCGAATTCAGTCATAAGTCGAGTTGACCGGCATTTGTAGCTTATTCCTACTCTTCCACCTTCCTTCATTAGCCTTTATGAACTTAATCCAACAACTGACAAAGATTTTCCTCACGCGAGAACCTACAGTGGAGATTCACTTTGGAACTCCGGACATTGGGGCTTATCTCCACTTACACAACCTTAGACTCCTTCACCAGGATCGTCGAACTGCCGAAGGGCTCGGAGATCTGATGACTCACACTCCTCCTTAGATCAACGATCGTTGTCCACTCCGGAATTCGGAACTCCGGTAGTTCCTCACCTTTTTTCTTCAACAACTCATTCCTCCGGGGTGTCGAACTATCGAACCTCCGAAGGATGAAGGCTTGGAGATCTAACGGTCCTTGAACGATTTCTAGATATGTGGTTGTCCTTCACTCCAGTACTTCTAAACTTCGGGGTTTCCTTAATCCTTAGCACCTACACCATAACTTAGTCAGAGATCCGATTCCTGAATGAATTAGATCTGCCGAAGTGATGAAGCCCGAAAGTGTCTAGGTTTTTTGGGTGTGCTACTCTTGTTTAATCAGACGGTTGCATGGATTCTGACTCCTCATGATCAGATCCCGTCCTTTAGTTCCTTCAAAGGAATTTCAACTTTGATTTCCTCATTGAATCCTGTACATGCTCTTTCTCCTGAGCTCCAGATTCTATTGTTGTGTGCGCGCCTTGAGTCTCCCCTATGTATTACGCACTGTCTCTCATGAGCTTAGTTCTTTCGAATCTTTAAAGCCGCCACCCTCCAGGAGTGGTCTATGTGCATCGGGTGTTGTTTCTTCTGAACTTGGGCCTTCAAGGGGTCTGTCTACGAACTTCTGGAGTTGAATTTGGAAGTGGTTGCACCGTGTCACCCAGAAGAGAAACTTTAGGTTTCTTACAAAACTTATTAACTCTTTCTGAGAACAAAATTTCACTCGATTGCAAAATTTATTCATCACAGTGTTATTTAGTCACAAAATACAGAGTAAGCTTATGTTTCCTTTATGTGTCGAGAGATTTTCTCTTCTCTTCTTTTCCTCCTTTAAATTATTATGTGGATTAGATATCTATCTACTTGGTTGTACCCTGTAGGGTTGTCACACCTTTTCCAGGTAAACATAAGTAAAGTTGAAATTGTCATAGATGATAGGTTGTCAAATTAAGGGTCT
>JASDQU011314670.1:4183-14239 GCA_032191745.1 Picea mariana
AGAACATGCTTCACGATGTAAGGACCATTCCACAGAGGTTCTAACTTTCCTGTCCCCAATTTGTCATGAGCTTGGTCGTAAATGAGGACTAAGTCTCCTTCTGCAAAATTCCGAGGGTGGACGGATTTGTCATATTGACTCTTAATTCATTTCTGATGTGCCTCATTGGTGAGAGCAACATCGCGATGTGTTTCATCCAGTTTGGATAGATTCAAGAATCGTTCTTCTTCAGCAGAAGTATGGGGCAGGAGTTCTACTTTCAATTTGAGTGATGGAATCTCACACTCGATTGGTAGGACGGATTCAATGCCATAGACCAACTGGAAAGGGGTGAATCCAGTTGAAGTTTTCACAGAGGTGCGATAAGCCCAGAGAGTGGAGAAAAGTTGTAAATTCCACGATGTTTTGTTTTCCCCTACCATGCGTTGTACCATGGTTCTTAGGACTTTGTTGATAGCCTCCACTTGTCCGTTCGCTTGAGGGTAGTAGGGGGATGAGTTTTCATGGCGAAAACCCAATTTGACATGTAACTCGCTCATCATCTGGTTTTTGAAGTGTGCACCATGATCAGTGACAATGGCACGTGGTACACCAAAACGAGTTATGATATGGTTGAAAAGGAACAGAGTTGCAGTACGACCATCGTTCAGGAAGGTAGGCATAGCCTCAGCCCATTTGGTGAAGTAGTCGACGGCGACGATGATGTAACCGTGCCCCCCGGCTCAGGTAGGCTTACAGTGCATGAAATCGATGCCCCATTTGGCAAAGGGGCCGATGGCAATAATGGGGTTGGGCATTTTTTGACGGCCTCGATGCAATCTTTGAAAATTGAGGGCCAAAAGTAGCCGGCACATAGGATTTTTTGGGTTGTGGCCATCCCGAAGAGGTATCCACCACAGGCGCCAAGGTGACAATCGTTCAAAATGCGTTCAGCTTCCTCGTGAATCAGACATCGCCGAAGGATGGTGTCAATACCACGGCGATACAAGGTGTCGCCGATGATGAGATAATGACGAGAGTGGTGACGAATGTGTCGACGCTCTTTGCGAGAAATGTTGGGCTGAAAATGTTGGGTTTGAAGGTAGAGGAGAATGTCTCCGTACCAAGGATCAAAGGTGCTGATGAGGAAGAGAGATTCATAGGGTAGAGAATCTCTAGTTTTGATGTCTTCATCGGCACGAGGGAGAGTATAGATGAGCTTGGCAAACACCAGGGATTTTTTGGCTTTGGCCTTTGTAAACTCAAGATCGAATTATTGAAGAATAATGATTAATTTTGAATACTTTCCCCCAAGTACTTGATGTGTCAAAACGTTGTACATAGGGTTGAAGTCTACGATTACTGTGGGGGTGCGTAATAAGATGTAGTGGCGGAATCTCTGGACAGCAATGACGGCTGCCAGAGCCAGCTTCTCAACATGTGAATATCTGATTTCGGGTCTAGATAGACTCTTGCTCAGGTAGTAAATCACATGTTCTTCGCCGTTGGGATCTTCTTGAACTAACACCATCGGAATGGTGGAAGTAGAGGCAGCTAAGTAAAGGATATAATCCTTTGTATATTTGAGGCGATGTAACAAAGGTGCGTGGGTCAAAGCGTGCTTGAGAGCATCGAATGACCATTGGGAAATGTCATCCCAGATGAAAGGGATGTTTATTTGTAGTAACTACATAAATCCTTTAGTGATCTCAGCATAGTTACAGATGAAACGGCGAAGAAAGTTTGCTTTGCCTTGCAAATTTTGGAGTTGGGTTAAGTTGGTGGGTGGGGGTAAGGAGAGAATGGCCTTGATCCTTAAGGGGTCCACCCAGATCCCATCTTTGGAGACAATGAAACCGAGGAGTCAAACAGATTCGACAGCGAAAATGCATTTGTGTGGGTTCAGACGAATACGGTAGAACCTACATCGAAGAAAAATCGCCCGTAAGTGATCAATGTGATCGGATCGATTTAGCAAATGGGTGGGTAAATCATCGAGGTAAGGTTCCGCTATATGTTTGATGTCGTGGAAAGCATACGACATGGCCCGTTGGAAAGTGGCACCATCATTTTTAAGGCCAAAAGGTAGCTTTCGGTAGGCAAAAGTACCCCAAGGGCAGATGAAGGTTGTCTTATGTTGATCAGTAGGTAAGATTTCAATCTGGTTATATCCAGAAAAGCCATCCATCAAAGAGAAGATTACACTCCCTGCTCAATTATGGATGATTTGGTCGATGAAGGGCATAGGGTAGTTGTCCTTAGGACAAGCTTTGTTGAGATCTCGATAGTCAACGCAAACACGAATGGTCCCTTGTTTTTTGGCAACCGGAACAAGGTTGGAGACCCATTCGGTTAAAGGGACAGGGTAGATAAAGCCAGATTTGAGAAGTTTTTCAACTTCTGCCTTTATAGTTGCGATTTTCTTGGGATGAATCGGGCGAAGCTTTTGTCGAACGGGTTTCATGTTAGGGTAAGTTTTGATTTCATGCACGACGATTGAAGGGTCGATCCCGGGCATTTCCTGATAGCTCCATGCGAAGACATCACGAAATTCTTTAAACAAAGCGGTGTAAGAAACCACTTCGTCGGGTGTGAAATTAGCACCAAGGTTAATGTTTTCCATGACACCTTCTTTGATTGAAATTTCAATCACGATCGTAGTGGAGATGTTACCCATGTTCCCCTCAGAGAGAGTATGTTGTGTGAGGATAGGAGATTGCGGAGCATCAGTAACATTGGGAGGGGAGACATAGTGTATGTCTCGGTGAATTTCTTCCAACGGAAGAAGAAAAGAGGATCGATGAAGGTTATCATCCCAAGGCAGATCGTCGATGCTAAGCATTTCCATAATCGATTCGTCAGAAGGAAAAATGTGGGAAATGTAATCGACGATAGATGATAGGGAATCCAACCATGAGGGCATCGAGTAGCCATCGGGTGCCAACGAATGTGAATTATTGGAAGAGGGAGAGGCAGATTGGATAGCTACGTATGCGGCTTCGGTTGGGCTAAGTGGCATAGTGTCACTGAGCACATCGAATTCCAAAGGACTAGGTACAATCCAAGGATCAGATGATTCCACGGATTGATAAGGCATAGTCAAGACCATATTGACGATGGCAATATGATGTGCGGTAGGTGGAAGTGGTGTAGAGAAGGTAACCATAAGGCTAGAATCTTTCAATAAGCCAACACCAACGCTTTCATACGTAACTGGGTGGTCTCCCAAAAAGGGAATGTTGTTGGTAGTAGGGATGCGAGCGTCAGGTGTGTAGAAATCAAGCTGATCGATGGTAAGAATTTTGCCTTGATGGGGGAATTGTACACATCGGAACACCGATGAGGTGAATACAGTCATAGCGTAGAACCAACTTCTTCTGAGTAATAGGTTGTAATCGAGGGGAGCATTGACCACCTCGACGTCAACAGTAACAGTTTTTCCGCCCAACTAAACGACTAAGGATTGTAATAATCCGTGAGGATGAAAACCTCATCCATCGAAAGCACGTAACATGGTAGAGGATTTGTTAAGGGAAGGCGATTTTAAGCCTTTCCAACAGGCTAGAGACATGACACAGGTAGAGGCTCCCTCATCCAGAATAGTACGGTGGATTTGTTGATTGTGAAAAACAACATCTATTTGGAAAGCTAGCTGCTGGGAGAGTCGCAGTTGATGGTCGTCCAGATTAAACGTGATGTTTTTTGATGACTCAAGATCAAAAGTGCCGATAGCGGCTAAGAGCATTCTATGTTGGCTGGGACAATGTTGTAGAACTTCCAAGGTGGACATAGCGCACGGTGCTTGGGCCAAATCTTCTACAATATTGTAATTTTGGGCATCCCGTGAATTAGGATTGAAAGTATATTTTTGGATGGTGCTCTTAGGAGGGTGTAAGATGGAGTCAAAAGAAGGTTTCTCAATCTGGAGTGGCCCGGATGGAGGGCTAACAGACGGAGGATTAATAGAGGATGGTAATAGGTTCGTCGAGGAACCGTTAGCAATCTTTGGTTTATCAGGTTTAACTGGCGTGTCATATGTCGCAGAGCGAGTGGTTAGATTAACCCCATTAAACATGTAAATGTGGGCACTTTTCGAGGCCTCATCATGGGGTTGGTTGGAACTGCCCCCCGGCATGGGGGTTTGGGAAACCAAAGATTGTTGCTGTGGAAAAGGCTGAGTAAGCACAGCGAGTTGTGAATTTCCCTTGAAAATTTTGGCCACTTCATCGCGATGTGGGCAGTCTCGAGTGTAGTGGTCATCTCCACAAATGAGACATGGGAATTTTGGTTTTCGTTGTGGTTGTTTTCCGACACCAGGGGTTTGCGGTTGGGTTTTGGGTTGTTCGTTGTTATTGTTCTTCTTTGGTTTATTTCTCACTTTCTTCTTGCCCCCAGGTTGTTGTGAAGAGGTTGATTGGACCGCATTCACCTCAGAGACCTGAGTTTGAGGGGGGTGGAAGAGGGTGCAGTCGAGCTGGGATCAGTCATCGAAGTGGGTCGCTGAATCATTCCAGCCGACTGGGTAGTAGATTGAGTCTTGACGGAGCTAATAACTCCATCCGTGTGGGAAGCAGACGATGATTTGGATGGATCATTAGTGGCACGGGTAGCATTCGGTATCAACTCATACAGAGTATCGGATTGTGAATAGACTAAGTCTAAGTACTAAGCTCGGGCAATGGCTTCTTCCTCGGTGACTATGCCACCCATGGAAACATCACGAGCAATCTGGGGTAGCAATGATTTAGTGAACCATTCCGCTAACAATTGGGCAGGAATGACCGCTTTGATTAGCCTTCGTCATTGTCTCCATTCATGGATATGATCGAAGATATGTACAAACATTGTCTGATGAAGGGAGGTTAATAGTTCAGTACCCATCTTGTATCAGATAGGTAGTTGGAAGTGTGTGAGGAAGGACATGGTAAGGGAGTTGAAATCGTGAAAAGATGCACGTGGTAGTTCAATATACCATTTCACTTCGAAACCCGTAAGTGTTCGTTGAAAAAGATGCAAACAGATAGAATCGTCCATGAGGGAGTTGGATGAACACCACAAATGGAAAGTCATCACAAGGTTGTTTGGGTCTTCTCCGGACTTCCCATCAAATTTTTGGATATCAGAAGGAAGTTTAGCTAGAATAGCTGGCCAAACCGGAGAATGATAAATAGGATCATTCGTTAATCGAGACAATTCTGGAAGGTCCAGGGTAGCTAGAAAAGGTAGTTGTCGGTTAATCTATGGGTAATGCTGGTATTGCATGGGGACACCAGTGGGGCCAATCACTAGGCTATGTGGATAATTGTAACTAGTGGGCCCTCTTGTATGAGGTTGGTTTTGACCAAGGTACGCAGGATTTGAGGTGTTCTGAGAAGCATGCGTGAGCAGAGGATAACCGGATGGGTTTTGAGGGTTATAAGTTGGGTTTGGCATTTGTCCATAAGGAGGTTGTTGCGGAGTTTGAGAATTGTGTCCTGCCAAGAACTGTGGATTTCCTTGAAAAAGGACGTTCCACGGATTAGGTGCGGCAGACACATTTTTTCCGTGTGGTTGATGGTAGACTCCGGATTGAGGTTTCCCCCCAGCATGAGGGTTCCCCCTGAATGGAATTTTTCCTCTAGTGGGAGGATGCCCCCCAACTTGAGGGAGAGTTCCCGAAATTTGAGAGCCACATGTAAATGACTGACCAGTGCCACCGAGCAGATTAGGAACACCAAGACCGATTCCTCCGAGTTGTTGGATAGGTATGGAACTTCCCGGCATAACTTGGGTAGTAGTGGTTTGGGTAGTAGTGGCAGTGGAAGTATTCAGTTCTCTGAACCCAAAAGGGAGTGTAGGTCTTGGTGTTATAGGTGTGCCAATCGCAGCTTGGTTGACCACTGCATTATCGGTGGGAATAGTCAGAATGTGAGGGACCATTGTAGAATGGGCCATCTGGAGGGGGAGAGTAGACCTTGGGCCAATGGACGGTATGTTCGGACCAACGGGTGGTGTGGACGTAAAAGTGGTGGTACCGGTAAAATGATTTAGGGGTATGGTGTAGGAAAAAGGTGCGTCGGCACCTTCCCCTGTTCCATAAAGATCTTGCACCAAGCGTGGTGGACTTCGAACAATGTCTGCGGTCCAAAAGGGGTCATCGGCTAAAGGGTTTTGATGAAACCCAGCTGGAATGTCAGAAGGATTGATGACAACAAATTCACCAGCGGAATTGAGTTGGAGGACACGTTGTTCATATCCCTCTGGAATGTGGAAAGATTCCGGAGACTCTGAAACAATCCGAAAATTCTCCAAAGGAGTGGAAACTTCTTCCTGGGAAGTTGTAGTGTTTTGAACCTCGCTCTGTTGAGAAGATTCCTCCGTAGAATGAGGGGGTAAAGGGGTGTTTCCTTCCATATTTTCTGGAGGAAGTCCCTATAGCCTCCGCGAACAGCGTGGAGGGTCGATGTTGGCAAAAAAGAGTCGACAGAAAAAATATATGGCCAACTACCGAAAAGAGACAGCATACGCTAATAGAAATCTAAGAATCACAACCAAGCAAATAGGACCTTCTTTTGATGACCGTACTAGTTGGTGATGAAATCCAACGTCACGTGATCAAGTCCAGAAGGGGTGGGGATAGGGTGGAACAATTACAATGGTGACTTGCTTAATGGACTTACGCCTTGGTGCAAGCTTCCACGCAGTAATTGTGGATTTACCCTCCAAGGAGCCCAAGTGAGTTTGACCAATATCTGCTCCAGGTATAGTGAGACTTCCCATCACCGTCACCTTGTGTAAGACCCTAAAGATTATGGCCACTAAGGTTACCAATTCACAGTCAGCCCCTGGGTGGTAACAGTTGACAGTCCGATCTGAACGTACGGGCAGGGTATCGAGCCCGAAATCAACTAAAAGGCTTCCATGCAGTAATTATGGATTTACCTTCAAGTGATCCCCATAATACGATCTGACCACCATAATCAGTTAAACCACGGAGGGTTAGTCCCTGTAGCTTACCCGAATGCGACCTCATGCGTAACCCCTGTGTTAGAGGAGGATCCCAGGCAGACTTATACAATGATTGGATTTGACTCTCCCTAACTCAAGATGCTAATGTTTATTTTGGAAACTTTGGAGAGTTATGCTCACAGCCTAATCCAAAGTACTAAGCCTAATCTACTGTTGGTGGAGGATCCTAGAAAAGAAAAGTTCTAAATAATTTTTAATTAGCATTGATTTTATAGTTGTTCTTTACGCAAAAAGGGGTGCATGGAAGTGAAATGAATGGAATTATGACTCAGTCCCAACAATGCATCAAATATGATGAGAAATCATTTCTTTTTTGATGAACATCTATCTAAGGGAGAGAGAGAAAGTTATTTTCACTAACAAGCACTAATGAGAAGAGTCCTCAAACAAATTTTCTTCAATCAAATCCTGATGTGATGCTAAAACTTTTGAGATACCTTCTAATATGCACAATCAATCATGAAGATGTTTTTTATTGTTTGCATATGAATAATGATTAATTCAATCACAAGGTTTGTCTTGCTAATTATCTTCTTGGATGAATGAAAATCAGACCAACACAAGCAAGAATCATACAAACAATACACCCTCTCGTTGTAATCAAAACAAGAAGTGAAAGAAAAGAAACAATCAAAGAGAAAACAAACTTCACACCCAAAAGAAAAAGTCAAAGAACAATGATCTTGACTAAAACCAAATGAAAAGATATGTAGACCTTTGATGGCCTTCACCGGCATTTTTTCGTTCAGTCAATGAGGAGAGAAAGACAATGCATGGGTTTCAAACTCCAAATGGCAGAAAAACTCAACAACAATAGTGAAGAAGGCTATGAAATCCAAATAGCTATATGTTTGTTCTTCAAGCAAAAGACAGATGTCAAAGCTGGAAAGAAGAAGGATTAACTCACAAGGTTACCTAGCAAGAGAGACACAGAGGAAAAACCCTGAAAAAACAATTTTGGAAGGTTTATTGGCCAAAGGAGGGCTGGTGCTCTGTTGCCAAAGGCAAGGAGAATTATAACACTCTGTGTAAGCCTATTAGGGAGCACTGGTGCTCTGTTAACACAGGGACAGGGGCGTCAGGTTCAAAAACTCCCAAAAATGTCAAAATTTCCAAAAATTGCAATTCAATCTCGACAATTAGGCTGAGTATGATGGGGTAGGGAGCCAATCAGATCATGAAACCAATCAAAATAGGAGTGAACCAGTTATGAAACAATCAAGGGGTAGAACAAGGTCAATGAGGAGAAATCAAAACAAGAAATTTCGATTTTAGGCTATCTCCCCACTGGAGTCGCCAGTTTCTGTTGTAGGAGAATATCCCTACGGATAAGTAGATTGCCTCAAAGCACTTGACCCTAACTCTAAGACAGAAAATGCTTAACGTGGACACTGACTTCCTTTCAAATCTATACAAACTAACACATGAGAAGGAAGGAGAACAAAAGTACCTCTTTATCGACATTTGTCCCTGCATGCTCCGAGTTGNCCTGTAGACAAACAAGATACGACCACTTCCTACTCTATTGATATTAGCTTGAAAACAGATCTATCTATCAATGATAAGTTCATGTAACATCAGACACAAACTAGAAAGAAACAGGCCAAGCGTGTCATATTAATGAGAATAACGACAGTAGTACTTACAATCATAGATGCGAATGCGACAGCTTTGTCAAGTCCTGTTCATCTAACCCTTGCTCGAAAGATCCACAACCTGGATAACAACAGCTTCACTGATCACTCTCCTTTGGCTGACTGTGTGTTTCCTATGAGATCATAGGTTTCATGCTAGCAATTCTTCCTCCCTTTTCACCATCATAGAGCTTGCTTATATAGGTTAAGAGGAGCTTAACCTCTTGAGTTATCTTTAGAACAGGTTGAGGAATCTCCTCCTTAGATCAGGGATCTTTTGATGAAACCAAGAATTCAAATGCAACTACCTTCTAAACTTGAAAGATCCTCCCCTTATTCTCCTCAACGGGTCAACTACTGCCTCAGATTAGGCAGCGCTCCCTCAAAAGGGTCATCAGAGCACTGTAGCGCTCCCTAAGAAGTTTGAGGGAGGCACCAGTGCTCCAAAGGTGGATAGCGCTCCTTCAGAAGGGCAGGAGAGCGTCATAACGCTCCCTGAAGCCTTATAGGGGTGCGCCAGCGCTCCCTAGACTAATATAGGGAAGAACTCACCCTTAGAACCTTTGATTAAGAGCTCTTCTCAGGTGTCAAGAGTTCCTTGACTTCAGTTAATCAATTCCTCTTCTCCAAATCAAGTGTATGAGATGTTTTAAGTGCCTCCTTAGTGTCATCGGCATGGCAGTATGCTTGAACAGCGTTTGTGACACTTACGAACAACTTGCGACACTTGTGAAAGTTGTAAGGAAGATTGAAAACTTACGAAAATTGAGAGGAACATGCGACACTTATCCAGTTGAGTAATTTTGACGTGTAACAGATATAAGAAACATAACTTGGATTCAAGCTTCTTTCACCATGGGTTGATTAAATTACTATTAGTTCATCATTTGAAAACACTTGGTGAGGATTGGGACGGTTTCATAGTCCGTAATGGTTTCGTTATAGTAAATCTTGTAGAGACCCCTTTAATGGATAAGCCAATGATAGAGAAGCCTCTTAAGTTATCAATTGGCAACCCAGGTATTAATCCTTCTGAAGAGGCATTGTTCGATCCACTTTTATGTGGGCAACAAGGTTTTAGTTCTGAGTTTATCGAAACTCCTGTGCATGAGCCAAATGTATACTCTGTCCCTATGAACAAATCCAACATTGGAAACACTCACAAGCAATCAAAGAAGAATCAAGAAGTAGGGTTTCATGACAAGATGGTTGATCAACTCATTTCTCAGAATCTGCTTAATATATCCAAAGCTCATGTGAGCTCGATCGAATCGATCGAGATCCATGAGGATTCAGACTTTGAGATCGAGAGGTTTCTACAACATGAAGATCCGAATTGTTCTCAACCAGACCAACCATTCGATTATGTGAATAAAATCCCACCGTGTCTAAAAGACAACAAGGAATTTACAGGTATCAAGCTCATTCCTAGGCC
>JASDQU011314671.1:0-21858 GCA_032191745.1 Picea mariana
CTTCTGCTCGATGGTGACTTGTGAGGGGGGATTTACACTTTTGCCTTATCATCCTTCACCTTCTCAAAGCTCCAGGTCACCAGGGACGTCTCCCTTGGGCCTTACCACCCAGAATAGAAAGAACCATCCCATTGAGGTGACATTGGGTGGGATTGGTTCCTGTTACGCCAGTTTACCCCTTTATCTTCTGACCTATTACCTTAAATACAAACTGTGCGATAACAGGCTCAACTCAGATCGACCTGACTTAATCAATTTAGTCAAAGGTGAAAGTCCAAATGTCTTATGGGTGATGGAAATCACTAAAGCCCAAGCTCACAAAGAGCCCAACATTTCAAGTCCAAGATGCCCAAATAGGACATGTTGAAGTAGAAATGAGAGCAGATTTATGAGGAGGTTCAAGCCCAACAATTCTCAATGGTTTATTAACCTTGTGAGCTGTGGAATATGAACGTGAACCCCCAAGAGTTTTAATGCAAATTGAGATGATAAGTGTAAATGCTGGTGCTTGATTGTGTAAATTGTTGCAATTATGTGAAAATGAGGAGCAGTTATGAAATGGAAAAAATCATGCAAATAGATCCAGAGATTAGCGCATATCCTTAACTCAGAATTTTGGATAGTTCATAAGGTGCAAATAAAAGAGTCTGCAGGTGTGTGAGAAGACTAATTTATCCACCATTTAGAGAAACCAAAGAGATATTACACTCATACTTTTAACCAACAGACAATGCCCAAATAGATATTAAGTTTGCCGCAGTTAGGTAAATGATTGTTGTTCCTTAAGATCAAAGTTTTAAGTGCTCACAACCTTAAATGTTATGCCAAAATGAAATGTGAAGCAATCATAGAACATCCCAAAGTGAAACAAGACATCCAATTACTGTCAATTTTCACATGCAACCTTATCTGACTAATTTTAAGATCTGAAAATTGCTTCCTAGTGAGCTGATAGTAAACCCTAGCTGTTATCATTGAACAATTTTACATTGAAAATTATTGACTGAAAATATATGCAGTGGAAACAACAAGATCATAGATGAATCATCAATATACAAGAGACAAAAAAATTCTGTTCGGTAACCTTGTCAAACTCAGAAATTTTGAGGGCAAAACCAGACCTCCCAGCCAATACAATTTCACCAAAATCTGAGGACAACCTTGTCCTCCAAAATTAGAAAAATCAGCAAAATACTCAGAAACTTCTGTTATCCCCATTTTGTGGGATAATTAAGGAGATGATGTCTTGAGGTTCTCAGGTTGCAGACATGGTTTACCGAGAGACAGCTTGACCAACAGTGTCCACTTGCACATATGGAGTCCCACCTCACCACCATAGCTCCAGGTTGATCATGATGACATCCACCACATCAACTGGCCTTCAGAAGACATTGGGTCTTGCTCCATGAGGTACAAATCAGGTATTATGGTGAGTGTCATTTCAATATTTGAGGCATTTGAGTTTGTTACATCTATTATTGCTTTTGATTATGTGACATTTGCTTGGACATTATGCTCTTTGCCCTGTTTCACCTTGGTGGTTGACATCGCGCCCTAGTAAGTGGGACGCGCTTGGGGATAAGTATGCTATTGAGAGGTCCTTTTGACGAGTCATCGTGCCATTCCCGACCATAGTTGTCACTTTCCATACTTCATCCCCTCATCTCCTCACCTTTTGGGTTTTTCGGGTGTACTAACCCAAGAAGGGGTTGTCCCTCATTTCATGGGAAGAAGGGGCTGAAGGTCTAGAGGCTTGTGTTTGGAAAAAGATAAAAGCCTAATTATGAACCTTCTAGATGCTCTCCCAAAGAGGTCTTGAGAGCAATGAAAAGCTTCTCCTAAAAAATCAAAGATCCGCAAAAGCAAAATAACATTATATAAATTTCCCCACTTGTTGAGGTGTGTACACTCATAAGGTGTCCCTTTCTTTCCTTGCATATGGCACTTTGTGTACTTCTAGCTTCAAGTGGCCTTGTCTTACTGCCCCCCAAGCTAATCGATTCACCAATAGGGAGTACCCAAGGTTTTGGACTATTAATTAATTAATGGCAATGATTGGGCTTGGAAAAAGGATGCATTGAAAATGAAGGTGCAACACACCCTTTACAAAGGCACCCATAAGTGAGATACTACAACCCCTTGTATGTCATGAACCCCATGCCCAAATGTTTTCCTCTCATCCATAACACATCATCCACATGACTTAGAAGGAGGCCCCCTCGGTAACACCCCTAAACTTGAGGGACAATTCACCCAATAAGTCGTTTTRTCAACCTTCCCATACTCAAACTTGGTAAATTGCATAGGGTCTTTGAGCATTAGTTTATTTTGATGAAGTAGTTTGGACRTACATGCTTAGATGGCTCTTTTATTGATTTGATTTACTCATCATGATGCTTTGACTTGAGATCCTTGGAGGTCGTATCCATTTGTCTTTGCAGGACCCAACTGGTGGATAGTTTTGGAGGAAAAAGCCTAGCTTGGGATTCCATGGGGTCTGGAGCCCACAGGTTGGATGCCAATGGCCCACGTGCTAGATCACGATGACTTGCCTTTGGAGGCCTAGAGGACACCTTGGAGGACCTAACCTAGCCCCTACCACCCAAACGTTTTGCTTGAAAGAGGCAAAACATCACTTTCTTGAGGCTTGATGTCATAGAGGGGCTAGGGTTTGGTGGTGATGGAGTTGCTATTTGACACTTGGCATGATTTGATGGGAGGAGACTTGAGGAGGCTATAACGCATGAGAGGGAGGCTTCATGAGCCCCAACAACCTCAACCTTCCACTCCAACGACTTGCTCAAAGGGTCAAAGCATTACCCTTATAGGGTGACGTCATGTTTAGGGTTTTCTTTCATGTGCAAAAGTAAAAATTAAATAATATTATCTTTGTAAAGGGGTAAGATAAGGGTTGTTGACCCCTTGTATTATGTTTTACCCTAAGTTATGTGGACAAACAATGTTTAAGGCATTTTGTATAAATAGAGATCATTTGAATCTCATTTCATAACATAACTCTCCCATTGTGAGAAGTACTTGGCTGAAATTTTTGCTATACTTGAGGATTCTTGGTGTTTATCTCTTGTGCAAATGCTTTTTGGTGTTATCTCTTGGTGATTGGATGAGCTAAGGTGGTGCACTCCTCTTGAAGACTTGCTTTCTTGTTATTGGATGGTAATTTGCTTGGTGAACTAGGGTTTGATCTCTCTCTTTCTTGGAATTGGTAAGGAAAAATCTGCATTGTTAGTTATTTTTTGCTCTTTCTTGGTTGTTGGTTTAAACCCTAGGAGGAGTATGTTGGGCACACCCTCCACTAAGCTTCATTTAATTTGCTAAGTTTACAAGTCTTTTTGCAAGGGTTGCTAGGAGGAATACGAGTGTGTATGCCCTCCTAGACTTTACTCTAGTTTGATTAGCATACCCTAGGGAGTAAGAGTATTTACACCCCTAGGGATCTTGTTGATCCAACTTGTGTTTAAAGACTCCATTCACCCAAATATTAAAGGCACAAATCAGATTTTTTACATTGGAGATATAAAATACTTTCCTCAGTAAACGTGAAAATTCATTCTTTTGAAATTGTCAAATTTGGAATCAATTCTATGTTTTATATGCTTGGTTGAGCCACTATTTGCTAAATATTTCTTGCTGCTGTTATAAATTTTCATCTACATCCATTAGGGCTGCAGAAACCCCAATACATTTTCATTTATAACTTACTACTCAACCGTGGAAAGTTGCTCAAAGTTTGCCACATTAATCTACTAAGGCTAATGCACTTTTTGGGTGGATTGTTGGCAAGTTTTGATGGCTGATTTCTATGCTGTAATAACTTGTTTGTTACAGCCCTAAGGCTGATAATTATTTCTGCAGAACTTGTTTACAACAAGCTTACATTGTTTCTAAAGTTTTATGCTATCTTCTTGAGCTAAACTAGTCATTTGATAGCTTGTCTCTTGTACTTTTTACTAAGCTTTAAACAACTTTATTTTGCAGTTGTCATTGTCATTTTGTTGCTGATATACATCATTATTTGCTGCTGCAATTAGGGACAGCAAGCCTAACCTGCTTGTCCACCTAACATTATACGCATATACTTGGCTTGTTCTTGTGTCTCGAGCAGGTACATCACTCTTTGCAGGTACTCTTACCTCTTRGCAACCTTTGGCTACCACCAGGACTCTTTCTCAAGCCTTTCCGTGCTTTTAACATCTTGACCTATAGGGGGACCCTCATTCATCTCTTCACTTTCCATCTCTTTCCCCCTAGGGTCACCGAGATCCCCCCCTTGAGGTGATTCTATCATCTCTAAAGTGACAGGAATACCTACCTAAGGCGACAGTGGGTAGGTGCTCTCAAAGTTGTCGTCATTTGGTGGTTGGGTCGGGCTTTGCCCAACCTACAACTTGTGCGATATGAACGTGAACCGCCAACAATTTTAATGCAAATTGAGATGATGCTCAAAGTGTAAATGCTGGTGCTTAAGTGTGTAAATTGTTGCAATTATGCCAAAATGAGGAGCATCTATGAAGTGGCAAAAATCATGCAAATAGATCTAGAGATTAGCTCTCATATCATTAACTTAGAATTTTGGATAGTTCATAAGGTGCAAATAAAAGAGTCTGTAGGTGTGTGAGAAGAATAATTTATCCACCATTTAGAGAAACGAAAGAGATATTACACTCAGACTTTTAACTAGCAGACAATGCCCAAATAGATATTAAGTTTGCTGTAGTTAGGTAAATGATTGTTGTTCCTCAAGATCATAGTTTTAAGTGTCCACAACCATAAGTGTTATGCCAAAATGAAATGTGGAACAATCATAGAACATCCCAAAGTGAAACAAGGCATCCAATTACTGTCAATTTTCACACGCAACCTTATGTGAGTAATTTTCAAATTGCTTCCTAGTGAGCAAATAGTAAACCCTAGCTGTTATCATTGAACAATTTTACACTGAAAATTATTGACTGAAAATATATGCAGTGAAAACAACAAGATCAAAGATGAATCATCAATACACAAGAGATACAAAATTTCTGTTCGGTAACCTTGTCAAATTCAGAAATTTTGAGGGCAAAACCAGACCTTCTAGCCAATACAATTTCACCAAAAAATGAGGACAACCTTGTCCTCCAAAACTAGAAAAATCAGCAAATACAAACTTAACAAAATACTCGGAAACTTCCTCTGCTTGCAAATCTGCTTAGCTACCACTTGTACCCTTGCTTACGTCAGTCGTACGAATTGCTGTACCTGCTTGAAAAATTYGCACATGCAAATTGTTCTGTCCCCTTCACAYGTGCAGACCTGTTGCATGACTATTCACACGTGTGGACCTGTTGCTTGACTATTCACACATGCGGACCTGTCAGTACAGTACGGTCTGTTCGTATTRTTCCTCWTGCATGTGCAGATTGTACAACCTTCACACATGTGGTCTGTCCTCACACATGCCACCGTACTATTCCTCCACACGTGCGGCCTGCTGCTTCTCTTTCTTCCTCACATGTGTGTCCTTGGCTGAGGTAGAAACAAAAAATCCTCCTTGAAATTTTAGGCTAGATTTGTCACAATTGCAAAATTTCCSTTGTTGAAATTTTCAAGCTCCTAGCACAAGTGCACTCTCACTTATGCTAACTTCATAATGACACAATAAGGTTTGTCACAATCTCTCCCCTCCTTATATAAGAGTCTTATGAACGAGTCTAGGAACGCCTTCTAAACTCAACAATTAATTAGAATATTTTATTCTTCTTTGTGTGTGTGAAACCCCAACACAAGCCCATAAATCCCCTCAACTTGCCCATGAGGCCAATTTCACTGGAACGAAAGGATAAATTGGTTCCAACGAAGATTCCCACATTCTTGACACCTTGGCCTCTTGTGGGATTGCTTCCTGAAGCTACAAAAGCTTCAACACTCCCTCTTAGCGAGGGAGGCATTCCATCCTCCATCACCAGTAAGTATCTCTGTCTCACATACGGGGTCTGTTACCACATCTGCACTCTAATTCTCTTGATTGGATGCTTCCTCTGTCACTGAAGCAAATCTTTCTCTCCAATCCTCCTGACTGGATGCATCCTCGGTCATTGAAGCAAATCATGCTCTCCAGTCCTCCTGATTGGCTACTCCCTCTGTCATTGAGGCAAATCCTGTTGTCCAGTCCTCCTGACTAGCTACTCCCTCTGTCAATAAGGCAAATCCTGCTGTAACAAATGGGTCCTCCATGGAGGATACACTGCTCTTAGAAGCCTCCTGCTTTAGAGCCTCCTGTTTGGCCTCCTCAACCCATGACACATGCCTAGAAGACTCTTCTCTTCCACCTATCCCCGAAGGTAGACTCCCTCTAGATGAGTGATGCTCCCTCTGAGCCTGCTAACTCCCCCTGACGTCCAACTTCCTCTGAACAATCCTGGAAGGCTGCAGGAGCCACCTACTCATCCTCATCTGTCTCTCTTCTATTGTTGGCCACAACTCTCATAGGTTGGCCCCTCAACTTATATAAGTTGCCCTCCCTAACTCCAAGAATCACCGCTGATATGAAGCTAGATCGTCTGGGCACAAACAACACCTGTCCAACTCGAAACAATATATGGTAGCACTTCATCTCAATCTCCGAGACTGAGAGAACACCCTTCCCGAGTTCTGGCACCCATAACACATTTGACACCCTCAACACTTCTCTTGAGTCCAACCTGAATGATACTGTACCAGATCTTCGTACTGCATGCTTGGTTCCCATACCAAGCTCCACACACAAGTCTGAGCTAGTCTCAGTGAAGCTGTCAAATAACTCTCGTGCACTTGTAATATGGCAAGACGTTCCACTATTCACCAACCAAGTCGTCCTGCTGGAAACTGTACTTGAGAGGGCAGAGACCAACAAGAGCTCCCTCTGGAACCTGTCTGCAACCTCATCAACCTCTGTCGTTGATGCCTGCTGCCTTCTTCCCCTTCCCTTCCGGTGTGGACACTGTGAAGCATAGTGGCCATAATCATGACACTCAAAACATCCGATCTTGCTAAGATCCTTATTTCATTTTAGCTATGGAGAAGCTTCTCTCTTGTGAGAAGCCCTTCTCCCAGGAGAACATCTTCTGCCCTTCCTAGTGCAGGTTGCAAAGGCCTAGTTCTTATTGCTGCTACTCTTCACCACACCATCCAAATCATCCCTGGATACTAACAGAGTCTCCTCTTGGATACAATTAGTCCAAAGTTTATCAAAGTTTGGTAACTTCTCTCGTGCACAGATCCCTTGCACAAATGGTTCCCAAGACCTGGGAAGACCTCTCAACGCCACATTCACCAACTCAGCTTCCTCCAACTTATCACCGATGGGCACAAGCTGATCTCGGATCTGTGTAATCTTCATAAGATAGTTCACAACTGTGTCCTCACTAGACATCTTGACAACTTGAAGTTGGTGCATCAAATGCAACTTCCTGCCTGTATTCCCATTTTGGTAGAGAGCTACTAAAGCATCATACATTTCCTTGGCAGATGTCTTCTCGGAAATGTGAGGAATCAAGTGATCCTTCACGAATTCTAGCAACACCCACTTGGCCTTCACTTCCTTCTTCTTGTGAGCTGCCAATTCCTACGGATTGGTAAGACTTGCAACCACTCCCTCAACATAATCCTTGAGGTCATTCTTTTCCAATAGAAGGAGAACCCTAGCCTTCCAAGCCTAGAAGTTGGTTGCCCCTTCCAACCTGTCCTCAATCTTCAATGTGTTCACCATGGTGGCCTGCCTAGAATAAGAACAAGAACAACACTCTTCTAGTGTTGTAGCCAAAAATGTGCCTCAAGATGATCACCTTTCTCTTCAGATCCATAGCTCTGATACCATGTCAATTTTCACATGTAACCTTATGTGACTAATTTTCAGATCTGGAAATTATTTCCTAGTGAGCAAACAATAAACCCTAGTTGTTATCACTGAACAATTTTACACTGAAAATTATTGACTAAAAATATATGCAGCGGAAACAACAAGATCATAGATGAATCATCAATACACAAGAGACACAATTTTTGTTCTGTAACCTTGTCAAATTCAGAAATTCTGAGGGCAAAACTAGCCCTCCCAGCCAATACAATTTCACCAAAATCTGAGGACAACCTTGTCCTCCAAAACTAGAAAATTCAGCAATTACAAACTCAACAAAATACCCGGAAACTTCCTTTGCTTGCAAATATGCTCGACTACCACTTGTACCCTTATTGATGTCAGCCGTACAACTACTGACGTCGGCAGTACGGATTGCTGTACCTGCCTGAAACATTTGCACGTGCGAATTGTTCTGTCTCCTTCACACGTGCGGACCTACTGCTTGACTGTATGCGTGGACCTGTCCGTATAGTACGGTCTGTTCGTATTGTTCCTGTTGCATGTGCGAAAAGGTTCTTGAGGGACGTCCTAGGCTTGTACCCAGGACTTTGTGCCTTATTGCAGAACCTTGGCACATGTGATGGAGAGCAGTGGGTCATCTAGTGACTCACCACCCTCAGACAATGGCTGTCACATTCTCATGACCTTGGACGATGGACAAATGGGCTTGGTTTGAGCAATTCTGGTCATTATGCCACACATAGGCTGGGCAGAGTACCCTTGGGATCTTGTGCACAGAGGATGGAGGATGTTGCAGTAACATGTGTTTTGACATCACTTGGAGACATGATTGCAACCCTCTCAACCTGGGACGTGGCCTTTGGAGGCCCTTGACGTCACCTTCTATCCCTTGACGTCATCTTCTTGGCTAGGGTTTTGATGGATGGATGGGCATCGAAGATGATTGGCATGGCTTTGGGTGAGGAGACACCTCACTTCACACTCTCTCACCCTCATAGGATGCCACTTGGCCTTTCGAGGCCCAACGTTTTCCTTTGGAGGCATGACGTCGCCCTCTCCTAGCTTGATGTCACCCTTTTAGAGCATGATGTCACCCTTTTTAGGGTTTTGTGATGTATTGTTGTATTTTGGCATTATGTTAGAGGCAAATTAAGGTCGGTCCCATTTCTATTTTGTAGTTGATAAATTATGTGGACGAATCTATTAGGGTTGCCTCATAAAATAGCAAATTGGTTTTTATCTCTTGGTTTCTTGGATAAAGTGAATTTTCTGCAATTATTCTTATACTATCAATATTTCATTGTAAATTTGCTATTTTATGCTAGATGTCTTGCTTGGTGAAACCCTAAGAGAGGAACATAAGTGTTTCTTTCTTTCACAAGGTGATTTTTGTCCAATTGTGAAAGTATCCATGCTAGGGTTAGAACCCTAAAGCCCTAAAGTGCTAGCACTTTAAGATTTTAGCTCCAGACTTTTGATCTTTGACCTAATTGAAGCTACAAGAAGGGTGGAAGAATTTCTAGGGCCCAAATGTGCTTGCAGCCTTGCACCCTAGACATCCTTCTCCTCAAGATTCAAAACCTAAGGCCCAAATGTGCTTGCACCTTAGGGTTTGAATCCTACCTCTTGGTTGCAATTAGATCAAGCTTCAAGCTTAGTTACATTTGTTGTTATAAGACTCCATACCCTAAAAGGCACTGATCTAAGAAGCTATTCTCTTGGTGAACTTATTGACAAACACTCTCTTTCAACTCTCTCAAGCCCTCTACTAATTTAACTAACACTAACATTGGCAAACTCACTAATTTTCTTGTTGCTGTTATAAAAGTTTGCTACAGCCATCTGATAACATTCTAATTTGCTGCAACACTCTTGTAAAGGCGGCCTAACTCATTAAGAAATTGCATCTAACAATTGGATAATGTTCTAGTGGATGTATGCTAAGTTTTCATGGTCATTTGCTGCATTTCTGAGCATTAATTGTTGCTTCTATTACAAATCATGTTCTGCTGTTATACAATTGTTTATTGCTGCAAATTTGTATCAACTATTGCAACTTATCTTGTCTAGTGTCATAAGAGGTTGTTCTTGCATAATTTAGCTTGGAAATTGTTATATATATGCTGCAAAGTGTTCTTGTTCTGGGCAGGTACTCAAACAACTTCACACCTATTATCTTTCCTTGACCTAGGGCAATCTTTCAGCGATCAAGAGAGGGGGTGTTAGGCTTGGTTACAATACTTTCTATTTGATCCTTTGAGGTCACCAGGGAAGCCTCCCTTGTGGTGGACCTCTTCCATCACTAAAACGAGGGAAGTTCTTACTAAAGTGACAGTGGTAGGTTCTTCCATAGTTACACAAGATTTGAGGTTCTTGTGTCGGGCTTTGCACAAGTACAAATACTGCAATAACAAGTCTCATTGACCAAGTTTTGGTCATCTGTGGACATTAATATAATATAATATAATTTTATGATTATATTGTTACCAATGATTGATTTAATTGTGGAGAAAATCCCCTCTTTGTTATTAAGCCAGCTAGTTTATTTTAGTCCCTTGGAATGTAATTTAAATTCTGTCTTCTGAGTTTTCCACGAGCCCCATAGTTTCTTCAAAGATATCATATATAGTTTCCAGCTAATAATTTTCTGATTTGATTTGGCTAATGATTTTCTTATTTGATTTGACTAGATTCACAACTAGATGGAGTCTCCCTAAACTGGAAGTTTAGTAGCTCCCTTGTCGAAATAACGCTTCAAACCTCACATTAAGGCCACTAATTCTGCTTAATTGTTTGAAATGAAGCCCATTCGTATTCATTAAATTAGACTCACTCATTTTACCTCACACCTAATTTCTTCTCGATCAGTTTCTTTTTTGTAAGGTCCATCAGAATTGTTTTACTAAAAAGCCTTAGGAACAATTTTAGGTGGGGTTATGGTCCACTAGTGTGGGAATTCTAATATTTGCTTCTTTAATAGTGTACTGAAGTGGTTCTACAGTCTACTAGATGTAATGAAGCTTAATATTTTATGATATATTTGAGCGAAGCTTTTGAAATGAGTGCAAATAATTTTCTATTTCAGTCAAACGAAATTCCTGTCAAATTCTAGCCCCAGATAAAGAATTTGGAGCTGAGGTGAATGATGAAGTGACATTTAATGGATCATGATTCATTAGGTTATATTTTGAGCAATTTTTGTGTTCTGACTCCTGAGTGCAGTATCATCCAGATATCAACAAGAGTCCTGGAGCTGAAGAAAATTTCAAGAAGATTGCTGCTGCATATGAGGTATTCCTAGATCTAAATTTGAGCGGATAGGTTTTTACTACTCCAATTTTATAGGATTAGGTTTAGGATAGCTTTCATTAATGATGCCATTAATTTTCTGCTTACTTTAAAGCTGACTCTTAATATGTAGATACTAGATAGAGCAATTAATTACATGACCATTCAGATATGAGTGAGAGCCTGTGATTTCTGTAGTTAATTACAGTAGACTTTGACATATCATGGTGATATTACTGGTAGCATTTCAGAGTTATCACTATCGGTTTAACTTTAGGTGGTTGTCTTTTTTTTCCCCTTGAAATATAGATCTGGGGAATACCCCCAGGTATTTCCCCTCATTCGGAGGATGGTAGCCAAGGTAAACTGGCCGATGCAGTTTTGGTGCCTAACCTGGAGGGGACATTGAGTGAGGCCCATAATATCAAGAATATGACAGAGGCAGCCAGCCAGCCCAGTGACTTGACCCCGAGGTCTCTTGTGTGCAATTCACAACACTCAACCGCTTGAGCTAACCCACCGGGCTTTTAGCTTGTTGTCTTACCCCATAGGGCATTGATTTCCATTGTTATCAGGTTGATTGCATATTATCAGCAATGCTGTTTTTCTCACCGAACACCATTTTTTCCAATTTTGGAAGTTGTATTCCACTTTGCTCTTGATCATTTTATATGAAAATTCAAATTGAAAATATGAAAACATCTTTAATATAGAAAGAAGTGCATGTCTTATTCCACTTTCTTCTTGATCAGTTTATATTCAAACTTCAAATTGAAAATTGGAAAACATCTTTAACGTATGAAAAGTGTAAATTGGTTTTTGAGATTTTGATTCACTTACAAAATGCAGAAAAAAATGTTATTAAAAGGCAAAATAGAAGTATAATCTGTATTGCATATGGTTGGCAATGTAGACATGGCATTGACAACATAAATTGCATTCTAATTTCTACGTGAACTTGTTGCACCTATCAGGGAGCAAACACATATAAGCAAGCATTTACACCCTTCAATTATGTCCTTTTCTTGCACTGAAAATGAATAAGTTCCTAGAAAGAACCCTCGTAGGGAGACCAATCCCCTCTCTGTAATGGTCTCGACCCTTGTAGATCTACCCTGGCATTGGATGGTTGATATAGAGCACAAATATAATTGTTGCAATTTTTTTTAAGAAATTGAAATTTATGTTAATGTTCTTGAAAACAAAAATAGGTCAAAGGAACTAAAAAGTACAAGAAGTACAGCTAGCCAGATAAAGAGATAGAGGGGTTGCAAAATGCATCCCCTAAAAGGAGACAATGTTTGTAAGAACTTATTTAAGCCTTATAAGTTATAAGAGAAATTGAGCAAAACATTGATTCCATTGCGTAAATTAAATTAAGCTGTCTCTTGCCATAGTTTGGACAATTTTATGTTTTGAAAGTGACCAAGTCTACAGTTGTCGTACAGTATTCTAGTTGTTATGGCCTAGGTAGCAGCAGAAGCAAGTGTTGGGAGTCTGAGATGCTGCTTGCAGAGCTGAATGACCCACCATGACCACTGTTGACATTGTGTAGAGGAGAATCTGGTGCATGGTGTAGACCCTTGAAGACTCGTCGAACCCACTGCAAAGAATTGAAGACGAATTTGAAGAAAATGTGTGAGTGAGGAGTGAAACCACCTGGAAAAGAATCCATGTAGGCAGATACTAGACATAGACCTGACACATGCAAGATTTAGGCAGACGTGCGAGAGAAGAAATCTGAGTGCAGAAAACAAACAATTTTTTTATTAGAGAGCATAAGTTTTTTTGTTTTTTTTTTTAATTTGTTTTTATAACCTTAGAGCGATCATATAACTATTCTTTTTTTTGGGGCAAGGAGAAGAAAAAATACACCAGTTGTGAGCATATGCCATGGAAAGAGAATTGTGTGTCTAGGAGGAAGGGTTGCATTGTTCAGGAATTCGTGCCCTAGCAACAATTTGCAAAGCATATGCATAGGAGTGATGTGTTGCCTAGTAAGAGGTCAATTGCAGAAGTTTTTTTGTGCCCTAGCAGGCGAATCTTATGTAGATGTATCAGCATATTGTAAGCAGATTTGGGAGTTTGTGCCCAGCACCTGAAGGAAGTCTTTTCTGTGATTAAAAAAAAGTACTTTAAAAATCCGAAAATTTCCAATTTGTTTGAGAGCAGTGGGTATAATTGTTTTTAAAGTAGTTTGGAAGAAGTATTTGCAGAGATTTTTCAGGTTCTGGAAGTAGAGAGGACAGTCGATTGTGGCAGTACAATGGGAATGATCATTGAGGTGTAGTGGCTGAGTTGAGGTCAACAGATATTTTTGTTTAAGTGAAACAAAGGTGTAATTTGATAGACTTAGTTTAAAACTCGGATGTTAAAGATGTTAGGTGGTCAACATACACTGTCAAAATCACAAAAATTAAATCGACAAAAAACTAGATGCCATAGCTAGATTTGAACAAAGAAATAGAGAAGGTGAGTCTTCAATGCCTAGAAGACCTGCTAGAATTGCAAGAGGGAGAAAGAGTTAACCTCTGTGAATTTTTCCCTTATGAGGGAAATACTAAATTGTTAATTGTTTAAACCCAGTGCTGTTAGTGAAGCTAAGAAAAGTAAGGAATGGAGTTATGCAATTGATGTGAAGTTTGTAGCATTACAGAAAGATAAGACCTGGAGGTGGTCAGATTGCTCGAAGGGAAGAAGTCCATTGGTTGCAAATGGGTCTTCCAAACAAAATATATGATAGAGGGCTCCATTGACAAGTATAAGGTGAGGCCAGTAATGGAGGGTTATGCATGACAGGAAGGGGTAGATTTTGAAGAGAAGTTTGCCCCAACAACAAAAATCATAAGAATTGGGCTGGTGTTGGCATTGACGACACAATATGGTAGGGGCATCTCTCAAATGGATGTGACAAGTGCATTCCTAAATGATCTTGAGGAAGAGGTCTGCATGACTTGTTTGTGGAAGGCTTTGAGGAGGAAGGTAAGGAGCATTTGGTTTGCAAATTGATAGAAGCATTGTATGGCTTGAAGCAAGCATAGAGGGCATGGTACTAGAAGATCGATGAGCATTTGAGAATAACTAGTTTTCAAAGGAGTGCATCAATTTGAATATGCACATAAAACAAAGTGGCAAGCACATCATTATACCAGTTGTTTATGCATATAATCTCATAACCACAGGAAGTGGTGCAGGTGCGATTGCTAAAGTGAAACAGGACTTGGAGTTAACTTTTGAGAAGACAGATTTATGGATTTTGCATTACTATCTTGGTTTAGAGGCGTGATAAAAGGGAAACATGTTTATTCTCAAGAAAATAGGCTAAAGAATTGCTTAAGCGATTTAGTATGATTGATTGCAAAGCATCGACAACACCATTAGAGATCGGGTTGAAGCTATCTACAAAAGAGTAGCCATGGAAGGTAGATGCTACCTGTTATCCCCCATTTCTAGGGATAACTAAGGAGATGATGTCTCGAGGCCCTTAGGTTGCAGACATGGAGTGCTGAGGGATGGATTGACTTGTGATGTCCACTTACACAGATGAAGACATGCTTCACCACCATACTTCTCCGATTCATCATGATGACATTGATCGCATCTACTTGTTTTCAGAAGATAGTGGATCTTGCTCCATGAGGTACAAGTCAGGTATTGTGGTAACTGTTGCTTTAATACTTGAGACATTTGGATATGTCGCATTAAAGGCTGCTCTTGATTATAAAACGTCTTCTTGGAAATTATGCTCTTTGCCTTGTTTCACCTTGGTGGTTGACATTGTGCCCTAGTAAGTGGTCACCCTTGGGGAAAGGTTTGCTACTGGGAGGTCTCCTTGATGAGTCATCGTACCATTCCCGATCATATTTGTCACTTTCCACACTTCATCCTTTTTGTCTCCTCATCTTTTGGGGTTTTTGGGTGTATTGATAGAAGAAGGGATTGTACCTGTTTTCATGGGAAGAAGGGATTGTACCTCATTTCATGGGAAGAAGGGGCTGAAGGCTTAGAGTCTTGTAGCTGGCGAAAGATAAAAGCCAATCATAAACCTTCTAGATGCTCGCCCAGGGATCCCGAGGACAATGAAATGTCTCTCATAAGAAACTAATGGGACTTGTAAAATAAATAACAATCTAAAAATGCCAACCAAGGAGCATGTGTGGGCAATGTTTTTCATGCTTAGGTAGAAGTCCCACATATTGTCTTCAACTCGAGGAAGCATAGTGTGACCAAGGTAGAGTCAAGGTGGGCAATGTTTTTCATGCTTAGGTAGAAGTCCCACTTTGGCTTCAATCTGGAAACACTTTAATTAATTAATGGCAATAAATGGGCTTGGAAAAATGTTGCATTGAAAATGAAGGTGCAACACACTCTCTACAAAGGCACCCATAAATGAGATAATACGAACCCTTGTATGTCATGAACCCCATGCCCAAAAATCTTACCCCCATCCACTTCATCTTCTTTGCATGACTTAGAGAGGGTCCACCTAGGAAACACTCCTTGACTTGAGGAATAATTCACCCAATAGGTCACTATGACAACCCTCCCATAGCTAAACTTGACAAGTCACATAGGGTCTTTGAGCACTTGTTTAATTTGAAAAAATAGTTTTGATGAACATGTTTAGGTGGCTCTTGTATTAAATGTGATTTTACTTCGGATGATACATTTGATTTGAGATCCTTGGAGGGCGCATTCATTTATCTTTGCAGGACCTTGCTTAGTGGATGTTTTTGAAGGAACAAGCCTAGCTTGGACATTCATTGGGGCTTGGAGCCCACAGAGTGGATGCCATAACCCACACCTTGGGAGCTGACAGATGGTGGACGTTGCCTTTGGAGGCAAGAGAAGACACCTTGAAGGACGATACCTAGCCCTCACCTTGCCCAACAATTTTCCTTTGGAGGCCATACGCCACATTTTTGGGCTTGACATCACCTTGGGGCTAGGGTTTTGTTGGTAGTGGCGAGGTTTGATGATGATTTAACATGTTTGATGGAGAGGAGGACACTTACCATGGTGCCACATTTCCTTTGGAGGTGCCACGTTTCCTTCAACAACCTAACGACTTGCTAAAGATGCCAAGACGTCAGCCTTTAGGGTCATGGCGTCATCTTTTAAGGGTTTTCTTTTGTGTAAAAATCAAATTATAATTGTAAAGGGGCAACTAGAGGAGGTCAGCCTCCCTAATTGTGTTTTACCCTAAAGTTATGTGGACAAATTCTATTTTGAGGTTTTGTATAAATAAGAGACCTAGATCATTTCATTTTCATAATATTCTCACTTGTGAATAAGACATACTTGGCCAAAAGTTTTGCCCTCTTTGGGCATTTGGTCTATCTCTCTCTCTTGTGCAAATTTGTGGATGCTTACTTGTCTATTGTGGAGCTAAAGTGGTGCGCTACCCTCTTGGGGGCTTATTCCTTGCATGTGGATGGAATTTACTTGGTAAATGAGGGTTTTATCTTGCTATCTTGTGGAATTGGTAAGAAAATTTTCTTATTTTGTTGGTAATTTCTTCTTATTTCATGCTATTCTTGTCTAGAACCCTTGGAGGAGTATAAGTGCATACACCCTCCACCAAGTTCATCTTAATTGTTATTTGATAAATCATTTTTAAAGGTTGCTAGGAGGAGTAAAAGGGCTTACACCCTACCAGATTTACCTTGTTGGATTTACTTGCTCTAGGGAGTAAAAGGGCTTACACCCCTAGAGAAGTTGTGGATCCAACTCTTACGACCAAGACTCCACTACCCAATAGATTAAAGCACTAATCTGAAATTGCATTGGAGAAACACAATCGTTGCATTGGAAAACATGATTTGTTGAGATTTTTCATTTGCCTAAAGTGGATTCAATTCTACATGCTATTAGCTTGCTTGAGCCACTAGGGCATCTAGCTTAGCCAAGGATTTCTTGCTGCTTTAATCAATCTAATGCTACAGCCATTAGGGCTGCAACAAATCTCATTCAAACTCTTTCTTCTACTCAATTCCACCATTGAAATTTGCTTGGAATCTACTATAATTAATCTACTCGTCATTCACTATCTTTTGGGTGGTTTTTTCTTGATTTTGGTGGTTGGATTTTACTGCTGTAGAAAAAGTTTGCTACAACCACTTGGCCGTCATAATAATTTGTTGATAACATTCTCTAACAACCTTCTATTGTCACTAAAGTCTTGTTCCATTTCACTAGAGTTAAACTAGTAATTGCTAGCTTAGCCTCTTGCATCATTTACTTGACTTTTGGTGATATAACTTGCAGCTATTGTTATTACTTATTTGCTGATATATATTGTCTTATACTGCTGCAATTTAGGACAACAAGCTTCACTTGTTTGTAACTTTGATTTTGTTAGCTTTTATAGCTCGGGAGGTACTCCACATGTTTTGTCTTGTATGCGAAAGTGACCTTGTATTTACACTACTAGGCACTTGACTTTGTAATAGGCGTTTATAAAGTTGTAATAACGTGGCTCTTTTATTAAAATGACTTTTTATAAAGTAACCTTTTAATAATATAGTGACTTTATTTCATAAAGTGCATTTATGTTATAAAGTGAAATTGCACTTTAATATTTTAAGTGATTTATTTTGGAGGGAATGAATCATGTCCCTTGATCTTGTAAAGGCAAGATTAGATCTTGGTCATTAGATTTAGGGTTGGGGAAGGTGAAAAGACATTTAGATATGAAAAGTCATTTTTGTTGATGATTACAGCTGCACGAGACATCCTCCAGGACATAGGCCTGAGAGAGAGCCCCTGAGTTGGGTGTGTGGTTCCTATCTGAGATAGAACTGGAACGTTGTGATGGCCTCCTCATTACAGAGAGTTGAGAAGAGCTCCAAATGATTCTCTTGTGTAACGCAGTGAGAAAGAAGATCTGTTGAGTTGGACGTGCCTGTGGCTGAGCACAGGTGAACATGTCAATTCCCATGAGCTGGGTGCATTGTTCTGAGACAGAGATGAAACGATGTATTAGCCTCCTCTGAGCAGAGAGTTGAGATGATGAACTCCAGATGACTCTCCTGCGCAATGCAGTGGGAAAGAAGNAGTTGGGTGCATTGTTCTGAGACAGAGATGAAACGATGTATTATCTTCCTCTGAGCAGAGAGTTGAGATGATGAACTCCAGATGACTCTCCTGCGCAATGCAGTGGGAAAGAAGATCTGTTGAGTTGGACGTGCCTGTGGATGAGCACAGGTGAACGTGATCCTAGTGGCTGAGCACTAGTGAGTGTGGTTCTCTTGTGAGACGCAGTGAGATAGAGATGTGGACATCCCTGTGGATGTGCCCCTAGTGGCTGAGCACTATTGGGTGTATGAGATCCTTTGCTATATTGTTCAAGAGTTAGACTTACATGTAACCCTATTTGTAATGTAAAGGGTACAGGTCGACCCCACCTTAATGTAAAAGATAATTAATGTAAAAGATAATTAATATAAAAGATAATTAATGTAAAAGATAATTAATATGGTAATTATTAATTATATTTTGAGTTATTGAGCTCGACCCTATTGTGCCAATAGACACATCATTTGATGTGACAAGTCTTAAATAAATAAAGGTGAATTCCCATTGAGGAAACACACTTATCATTGTGTCATCTCATGATTTCAGAAGTTGTTGTCTGAAATTATGAGAATTACAACACCCTCTTTTGTGCTAGGTTTGGTGATGGTGTGGGAGGTCTTTCTCTTGAAGAATATAGCAAAGGATTGGCTGGGTTTTCTTCCCTTGTTGAAAAGGGTTTCCCAGGATACTTCTTGTGTTCTTGTGCACGGTTATTCTTCTTGTGATCTTGGTTTATTGCAGTAGTTATGGTTCAAGTAAAAGTTAAATAGAAAATTTAAAGAGAATGCATGAGGCATAGCTCATTGAAAATCTAACATGGTATGAGAGCAGGCTTGAAGAAGATCATTGCACATTAAAGTTGAAGGTAAGGTCTAAACTTTGTTGTAGGTGTGAAGAGAAGAGGGCCGGTCCTCTCCTTGAAAATTCTGTGGCAGATGATGAGGCCGGACCCCTCTTAATTGCTTTGTGAGGCTGGCCGCAGGCTTGAGCACTGTTGAAAATCCTAAGAGAAGACCGCAGCAAAGGAGAAACCCCACTGAATCTTCTTTTTAAAAATTCTGTGGTGTATGGGAGCGGAGGCCGGAGCCTAGGAGAAACCCCACAGAAGCCGATGTGTATGGAGAGGAGGCCGGAGCCTAGGAGAAGGGCCGACTGCTAAGATAAGGTAACCACAGGCTTGAGGAGCAAGCCTACCCTAGATTGCAGGCCTGTGGAGCATCTCTGTAGCAGCTACAGGCATCTAACAATAGCTTGAAGGTTGGAAAAGGGTAGCAGCAACAAGGTAAAGGGCTCGGCCTGCTGAGAGAGGGATGCCGCAGCCAAAAAGGAAACCGAACAACAGACTCAACTACACAAGAGATCAGGGAACTTAACTATTCAGGAGCAAAGTCAAGAAAGACAAGTTCTGTAACACTGGTTATGTTACTAGTTATTAGTAATTTTGTTGACATTGAGAAGTAACCTTATTCCTGTTGCATTGATGCTGACAAATCATAAATGTGCTACCTTCATGATGGTTGTGAAGTGTTGCAATAGAAATGATGTGATAGTTGGCTGCAAAGGATTGTCCGCTATATGCCCATTATTTCGAATGGTTGAAGTATATTTGCAACAATCAAAAATTATATCTGAGGAATATTTGCGGAATAAGCGAATCTGCTGGTATAGTGTCAAGAAAATATGTGGCAGTAACAAAAGGCTGCAGCATCTGTGCACCCTAAGATGCACTATCCAACAACAAGGCCCATGTATGAGTTGGATGTTATGCTTGACAACAATTTTCAGCCAAAAAAATCTTGGAGACTACTTTACCAGTAGCAGGGTTATCAAAAGTTGAAGAAACAACTATGATTATTTTTGATGAAATTGAACAGTTGCTTGACAGATAACTCTACAACAAATGTTGTTGTTGATAAATGCCAGGATGGTGATCATTTGCGCATTGACTTTAAATATCAGTCTTCTTGCCTTATCATCAAAGTATTTTGAAGCAGATTTAAAGACTGAAATTATGACAGAGTAGGGTCTAGTTTGAAGCCTGTTCCAAGGCCAGGTTTGGCACGAGTTATAGAAGTGTGTAAACACTGTACAGACTTATCTTGAGAGCAGATTTCTGAAATAGATAAGCCAGCCTTCAGATCTGTTTTGGTGAGACATCAAGGGCAGCCTTGACCTATGATTAAAGGACTATTGTGACTACGTTAGGACAACTAGTGTTGTAAGTGACAATAGTGTATTTCTGGACGAAGCGTATCTAGTGAATTACATCCATTGGAAAGTTGCTACAAGACCAAAAGTACAAGGCCACCTCAGCTACAACAACTACAACGTTGATGCAGACTTTGTTAGAGACTTGTATGGTACAAGGTGGCCACAGGAGGCTACAACAATTTAATGTGCCTTCTAGTCTATGACAACCAAGCAGTACCTCCATTGGTGTACACTCTTAGGTATGCACTTGTATATATATTATTTGCATCATTGTCATAAGGGTACTTGCAGGAGGAAGGAACCCTTGGTGCAATCATGGACCCAAAGAAGTCTCAGTGCATTCGGAAGAACAACACACTGGAAGTGAAGACTCCAGGTTTGATTGTTTTAAATTAGCATGCCTCTAGCCTACATTTCTAAAGTTGCTACATTACAAGTAGGTGTTGTAGTTGTGACAACAAATGTTTTGATTCTAGAGTTGTACTCATGAATCTCCTCTAGAAGATATTCTTGTCTTGTTTCCTTTCGTTTGTTTTCTTGTTCCAAGCAGGTTAACATCAAAGGAAAATGCTTATCCTTCAGACTTCAAAGGGAGTCACTTGACTTAGAAGGAGTCAAACTAATTGAGAAAGAGAGACAATACCTTTTTCCTCTTCAGTAGTCCAAAGGGAGATAGCCATTAATACAATTGATCCAGTTGTTCCAGTTGATATTCCTAGGGACATTGCAGTAGGCCATAAAAGGCATGTTTGGACTTGACAAACTCTGCAAGAGGCACAAAGACATGCAGTTGATGGAAGTGTCGAGAAATACAAAACGAGACTTGTAGTCAGAGGATTCTCACAAGCAGAGGGAGTGAACTATGATAAGACATATTGATCCAGTAGCCTGATGCACTCCCATTTGTACTACCATCCATGAGTTGGAAACTACATCAGATAGATGGATTCTTGATGAAGTTTGGGTTTCAACAAGAGTGTCGCTGATCCAAACCTATACTATTACATTGTTGGTGATGAGAGCCTGATTTTGATGACTTATTCAAGAAGCCGTGTTGTTACAATCAAGATTTGACCTCTGATTTCGAGATGAAGGATCTAGGTATGATGCACTACTTCTTGGGACAAGAAGTATGATAGAGGACCAATGAGACTTTTCCTAAGTCAAGGAAAATATACAGTGGAGATATTAAAGAAGTTTAGTATGACAGAATGCAAATCCATATCTACACTGATGGTGGTGGATTTGACGAAAAATAAATGTTGATGATTCAAACGGGATTGATCCACATGTGTACCGACATCTGATTGGATCATTGATGTATTTGGTTAACACCAGACCTGATATATGCCATGCAGCGAATGTGCTTAGTCAATCCATGAGTCAGCCGAGACAGACTCACTGGATAACAGTAAAGCATGTATTGA
>JASDQU011314673.1:3854-16555 GCA_032191745.1 Picea mariana
GAGAGCAACAAGCCTACGTCAGTTGTCCACCACCAACCTATGCTTATCAGAGATATTCAGCCATAGGTGAACAACTTTGTAGCAGAGGAGGGTGTCTATCCCCCATTTATGGAATTTTCCACTAATTCCATGACCCTGTCTGCAAGTACATGGAGTGGCATTTTCCCCTATGCCTTGGAGCCGCCCTATTTCATCTCAACTCCAGCCTGTAAGGAGGAGTTGAAGAGTGTAACCATTTTGATGTCACGGCTACACCATCTGCTAATGATCATTGACAAAAGGAAGGATCTTCTATCCAGGAAGCTGCTTGAATGGCTATGGTGGAAATCTTCTTTCACCTAGACCCATGTGAAATATTTCATTAGAATTAGGATTGTATATAAATAAGCTTTTTCGAGCATCTATTTTATTTTGTTTTGCTTTATTTTTCCGGCCTATATTTTCAGAAGCGGGATGTTTTGAGCTTGACTCCATAACCCAACAGCAAGGCACTGAAGCTGTCGAATGATTTCTTAGAGCATCATAGGGACAAATCTATCCCCCATGGAGCCTAATGTTAGTGACATTTCTTATACAGGGATGTTTTCCTCTCTGATTTGAGGCCTCTGATGTAAACGCGTGGAAGTGGGATTTTGAAAACCAGTCAGGCGAGTTTTATTCAAAGGTCGTAGCCATAAGTGTCGTCGACAGCATCCCAGGTCTATTTTTCGAAGCAGATGAACGGTCGATGTGTAATTGCACTCAGCCTAGTCACGTCAAGTATAGCGCATAAGTTTTCAAAGAGGAGAACGGTCAGAAGTCTCCGTGGAAAACTCACGAAGTAGCGAGGACCGTTGATCATGATCAGTTGATGCGTGGGTTCATTTCTTGAACTCGGGGTTCATGAGTTCAGAGGGCAGACCATATCCTTTGGTTGCGCAAGATCGCGAGTCGCGAGAATTGTGGAAAGAAAAAGAGCCATCGCCTCTTGGGATTTCGTGGAGGAAGAGTGCTAAGGTTCGACACTCCAACTTGTGAGGTCGCGAGTTGTGAGAGGCGCTAGCACTTAAGCCTTAGCCGACGGTTACGTGTGGAAGGAACCAATGGTAAAAAGAGCTACACAGTCTTGCCAAGAAGATCTCAATCGTCCGTGTGAAGAGGACACCTGGCGCGTGATTGGGCTCCTCGCCTCCTCGCCCCTCGTGACTCTGAAGATCGAGGACCAGCCTCCTCCCAGCCATGAGACGCAAAGTGTCAAGGGCATCCAGGGCTTGGGCCCATAGTATTGCTGAGAAGATCTCAGCCGTCCATCCAGAAGGACACGTGGTGCTTGATTAGGCTCCTCACCTCCTCGCTTCTCAAAACTCTGAAGATTGAGGGCCAGCCTCCTCCCAGCCATGAGACGCGGAGTGCCGAGGGCATCCAGTGCTTGGGCCCACAGTATTGCCGAGAAGATCTCAGGCATCCATCCAGAAGGACACGTGGTGCGTGATTAGGCTCCTCGCCTCCTCGCCCCTCACAACTCTGAAGATCGAGGACCAGCCTCCTCCCAGTCGCGAGACGTGAAGTGATGAGGGCATCCAGGGCTTGGGCCCACAGTATTGCTGAGAAGATCTCAGTCGTTCGTCCAGAAGGACATGTGGTGCACGATTAGGCTCCGCGCCTCCTCGCCCCTCGCAACTCTGAATATTGAGGATTAACTCTTTCCATTCGCGAATGTCGAAAGCGCTTTGGGATTAAGCACGGGGTCACAGCCCATAGTCACTTAGGAAAGAAAGGAACTGTGCTAAAAGGGTCTAAAGGTGCCGAGTCCAGTCGCCGAAGGGATCGTCTCGATCTCCAGGTACCATCCGATACGATCCCACTCCCAACCTTCGCTTGGAGTAAATAAAGGCGAGAAGGAGTGGGTGAAACCTTTCCTCATGCATTAAGTATAAGGTATGAAAGGTCTGGCAAGCAGTCCACTCGAGAGGGTCCTGTGTACCCAATTCTTCAAAAACACCATGCCAAAGTCTTCAAATCGACAGAGAAGTCTACGCACATTATCCCAACACTTAATGGCTCATATACCCTCCTTACAGGATCCATGCGCAGTTAAGGTGGCGCTTGAAGAAGGATTTCAGTACGAGTTTGAATGAAAAGACACCGAGCCTTGGATGACTGGGTGTGCCTCTATGAGGTGAATTTTCCTGAGTATATAGACTCAGTTGTTTTATTTTGTAAGTATCGATGGTTGAAGAGAGCTCCCATTTGTAAAGTTTTAATGAAGCATTGTTGCTCTGGTTATGTATGAACTTTTGAGACTTCTCGCCTTATCAATGCCAGTTTCTTTCATGTCTTTGTTTACACTGTGTTAGAGCAGCTCAGAATTGGAGGATTCAGTCGAGCTGTAGCTATTATAGGATGATGTTGTAATGGATCACTGTAATAGTTGCGCTGTCTCTAATCAGTTCTTGTGATTTTCTCAGCGCTGAGTGACTTGGAATTGGAGGATCCAGTCAAGTCCCCTTTCAATTCCTTGGGACCCTGAACCAAGTGGATCTTGCATTCAGAGTCTTTCTTCTGCAAACTACCAAAATCCTATTGCCCAAAGTTGTTTGTTCACCTTTCTTACTAAGTCTTACACCTATTCATCTTTTGATCAACCCACTGGCTAAAGTTAGGTCGAGACCTCCTTTGTTACTTACGTACCAGACCCAGTCCCAGAGTTAGAGTAATATCTCCTAGAGTCCTTATCTCCATTCGATCACCCCTTTATAAAAAATTCGTGACATTAAACTGATGGGTGTCGGGCTCTTCTCCTGCAAGCAATCCAGGAGTGACTTCCGACACTAACAAAATCATATCCCCCTATAACTCTTGTCCTTGTCTGTCTAGCAACTAGCGATACATTTTATTATTAATAATGATCAAAATATTACATTTCCTAGGCACATTGGCTTCTTTTAATGATTTGGGCACTTTGACCTTTCATACATGAACTAAATACATTATTTAATATGGGCACTCAAAATTGGTGTATTACAAGAAACTTCATGATGAGGATCAAACTACTTTAAGGGAGACTTTGACCAAAGGATTGGGTTATCCCAAGGCATTCATGCACATTTTACAATTTGATCGATTTGAAAACTCAAATGAGGCAATAAAAGGTGATAAACACTCAACTTCAATCAAGCAAAGCCAAAATCAAGTTGAGAGGACTATAATGAAAATATCTGAGTCAAGAATCTGAGAAAACAAAGGTAAAATGAGCTCAAAACTTACCCAGGAAGGAAATCAACGCTCTTGTAATAAGGTAGACAGGGTGTTGAATAGACATCAATGCTCCTCAAAACACTAACATGGAGCATTTATAAGGTTTTTAAACACTCTGCAGGCCACTATAAGGGATTTTTGAAGCCTAGAAGTGGTTGAAAAAAAACAAATCTTACACCAGATTCAACAAGGATCAGGAAGAGTTCAAGCATCAAAATAAAAAATAATCAAGAGAGAAACAATATTCAACAGGATAGAAGAAACTAATGAAAGACTATTAAAAGTTCATTCCTGAGTGGAATCGCCAATTTTATGTTATGGTAAAGTCCCCCCTACGGACAAGTGAAACCCCCCTTTGGATCAAGACCCCTTCTTTGATCCAAAGACAGAAGAAAACAAATGGGCACTATCTTCCATTTAGACCCACTTCAACAATGAGATCAAGAGGAAAGATATGGATGGCATACCTTTTCATGATGGTTGTCCTCACTGCTCCAGCCTTTGGCCTTTGGCCTTGTTGACCAAGCTCCTAGGCACAAGATAGAACCTACAATGAACACAGATGAATATCCTTCCATATGCTCTATATTGTTAAGTGACAATATATATAGCTATGATGAATTTAACAACAATAGACATGTATGTAACAAGTTACACAAAACATGAAGGGAATAGGCCAAATTATATATAAATGGAAATCCATAGTGAGTCAGTTACAATCCAATGCTAACGCTAAAGAAACTCCTGCAAGATCTCCTATCCAACCCTTTCCTGAATGTCTCAAGATTAAAATTATGATTCTCTCATGGATTCTCCCTCCTTTCACCTTGGAATGCACTCATTATATAAGATTTTTAAGGATTAACCATCATGAAGTATTTTAGGAAATGTTTGAGGATTTTGCTCTAGAAGTTGATATTTATCTTGTCTCATGGATATTGAGTTTACTTAAGATGGGGCCATGAGATATGACTCGAATATTTGATCTCACATTCTCAAAACTAACCCTTAGAATATTGTGGGCTACCTATAACTCCCTCTAACCGCTTCAACACTCCCCCAAACTAAGCACAAAGTGTTGAAAATGCTCCCTATACATGTGAAGGGGAGCATTGAAAAGAGTTCAATGTTCCCTATGCATGGGTAGGGGAGCATTGATCTTAAAAAATGGTCAAAATATCAAGGTAAAATCCATTCTTTTGGCCTTCTCATGACTAGTGTTTCTCCTCCACAATGAGTAGGGATTATGAAAAGTGTTCTTCCATGGGGTCAAAGCTGCGATACTTAATAAAGTGCATATGACACTTAGTAAGGTGCATACGACACTTGATAAATTTCATGCAACACTTTTTCAGGTGCACAATACACTTATGACACTTAAGTGTAACATTTAGTGGTGTGACATTTAGGTGTGTAAAACTACCTCATGTTGTTGCTACTATCACTACTACTATTATTACTAATAATGATGGTATCCCTACTAGACACCCTATTGAGGAAAATATATGAAATGATCTTACTCAAGCATTTTCAAATTATTCTTGGCTAAATAAAAATAGACGGGAATATCACCCTATGTTTATAGCCATAAAAATTAATATCCTAACTCACAAGTATTGATTACAAGTGCTTAGGCTAGTCTTTTTATAAATAAAAGCTTGTTGGAAAATTCATTCTTTCTGTGATTTTCTGAATATAACGGTTGTTGAAATAAATGTAGAGACAGAATCAAAGGAACCAAGATGAAAATCAATACAAATGAGACATAAATAAATCCTTTATTTCATTCAAATTCACCAAAGAGTCATTCAGTTTACAAAATTTCATGAAGAAGTTTTGGACCAAAGTCAAACTTAGACATCCCCGATGGAACATCCAAAAGGACCTCTTACAGAAAATAAAAAAATGGACTCTAAAAGTTGGATCAACTTGCCACAGATTGTTTCCCACTCGACTCTGCAGAATAGCCTTGTCAGTCATGAAAACTAATTCAAAAACAAACAAGTCTACATAGACTATCAAAGATAGATCAACACCTATGAAAAACAAGTGTCTGAATGATGTAATTCAGCCTCGAATCTTGTTGTATACAATAAGACCCTGCTATGATAAAAAATAATTAGGCTTGTGATAAATTAAGGAATGAATGAAAACTGAACTATCTCAACATAAACTCAAAGATAAAACCTTAGTATGCTTCTCCTTCTATCCTCTTCATGTTCCTCCCCTTTTTTTTTTTAGTTAGGGGGAAAAGTAATAAATCATAATAATGGTTATAATTAAATAATAACTAGTAGGTAGGACCCCTTGTGACTCCCATTTAGCTCTCAAAAATCATAACATAACTAGTTAATTAAGCAAAACACCCCTCCTTGTGACTCCCATCATCACATTAACATTTGACAATTTATCTCACTGATATTTGAAATTATTTTCAAAAATGTATTACTCATATATCCAAAGAAAACATGTTGTGCAAAACTTCTGAAGTCAAGTGTCATCAACAATAAATAAAATCAAAATCAAAAACCATATTTTCCACTCTGAAATGCAATCTTTCCTTGATTGTTGTTGTCACCCTTTGATTTCTCTGAATTTTCCTTTGGCTATGCTGAGCCTTTAGGCCTAATCACGTTGATCACATGATAATAATCATCCCTCAAATGCATCCCGGAAGACACATATTTATCAGAGCCATTTGGGGGTGAGGAAGGGGCAGCAGTGGCTTTTCCTTTGTTAAGGGCATGGTGGGCCTCAATTTTCAACCTTTTGCTATCATGAGAGGACTAAACTGGTGAGTAGACAAGTGCATCTTGGACAATCTGGTTAATAAGCAAGGGATAAGGTAAGGAGAAATTGGGCCAGCCACAATGTTGGGACACTACCGGGTGGACAATCTCTTGCCATCTATCATTTTCAGGAACCTCTGGTTGAAACGAGACATGAGGGGGCACGAGAAGACTAGGGGCTTGTGGATCTTGGAAGGGAGGCCTTTCAGGCCTAGGTTGGACCACTCCTTTCCCAATCCAATTGAGAAATATGGACTGAAACAATTGTCTTAACTCTTGTGAGTCACGTCAAAGTGTATGGAAAATATTGGCCTTCTTGGGCGTCTGTTCCAATTAACTCTCCCATGGTTTCCTCTGCCATGGATACCTCAGCTGAAAAATCTCATTCTCGCATGCATGATTTATTAGCAAATATTTTATTTAACAACCATACATGACAACTCCTTACAAATATGAAATAGATTTTGGCTCAGTAACATATCAGACTCGTGCAATCCAATCTATACAAATTGTTCAAATGTTGTCAATGAGCAGGGAGTGAACAAAAGGTTCTGGGATATGTGAGGGGTTTGTATTGAGTGGAAAATGATAGAATGAGAGGGAAAAGGATCATGGTTACTGCTCAAAGACAAAAAACAATCAAATGTAACGTAAAACAAAGAATATATCAGTATGTTCCAACCAAGAAACTGCGATTTCAAACTGTTTCAAAATAGAATTCTCTTGATTGTAAGTAAATTTTAAGAACAGGGAGTGAAAAATGGATGTGGGAAGGCAAGGGAGTTGTAATTAGCGAAAAGTGAAGTAATGGTGGGGAAAGAGAGTAAGTACGGTTCATAAAATTAATTAAGTAATCCATAAAATCATTCCATATCAACTTAAAATATCCAACACCAACCAAAATGATCATTGTGCCAAAAGAACAATTACTGTGTAAAATTCAAACAATTGTGTGCACTAACTTGCTCATTATTCACAGTCAATATGTAACACAATGTCATCAAAACAAGATAGTATGCATTGAACAACAATCTCTAGAGGAGTTATGCTTCTTCTCATTTATCCATTTAATCTTTTAAAACAATCCCCAAATGAATAATCAATAAATTATTTCTAATCTGTCTAGTATTAACTCATCAACCACTTCCCACGAATTATTTCAGTCATCAAGTACAGACTCAAAAGTCGTGCCCGATTCTATCCTTCAATTCATTTAATAATTAAATTACAATAGGCTTAAACTATCATAGAACCTGTATCTATCTCTTCTACGATGCATGATATTCATCAACGAATATAATGGAAAACCAAATATAACCATCAATATTTTAATTGCAAAGATCCTAACTTGTCACTTAAACACACAGACAACAATCACCATTTTAATTGATACTATGCTTGGAATACATACACCATTCGACAAAGTGTAGATTATTTCTGTGACTATATAGGTCCAACTACTATGAATATAAACATCCATGATGCTGGGCTATCAATCAATATAATGATGTAGCAAGAGTAAGCCTAATCTCATCTCATAAATTGACCAAGTTTGCAACAAGACCATTTTTTTTTAAATCTGTGACCATCTATGATGGCACAATCAATAATATTCATAGCATATATAGTGGATGACCATACCATAATCATCACAATTGCAATACTCCCATGGAAATTAAAACACACAGTCACAGTGATCATTAACTCAACCTAACATGTTGTATGAACGCCACACATATCCATGAATCATGCACAAAGCATATGCTGTGACTAAATCAACTAAAACTAATGCTTGGTAAAAAATTCAATAATCATAATATAAGAGACAACGACTGTGCAATCAATCCAATTCTCCAATCAACCAAATTACGATGTCGAGTTTATCAATTCAATTGTCATAATAACCAATGTAGTGACTAAATACCAAAACCAACACCACTATCAAAATAATCGACAGAGACGAGCCAAAAATCGAAGATTGTTGACAATATACATACAACTCATAACAACCAATAGTATACCTGACAGGCCATAACAGTTCCCTTAATCAAAACTTGGGCTTGAGAAATCAAGGTTTTTCTCCATGGACCAATGTAGGGATATTGGAGTCATCTCCCATCATCGGGTGAGAACCCTCGAGACCAATGGTGCACACAGAGGGTATACCACCAATGACTTCGCAGACAGGGTGTCAATTCACGAGATAGGAGAGACTACGAATAGAGGAGAAAATCTTCATTTTGGCCTTGTAACACACTTGGAACACGCAGTGTCTAACCCTCATGGCTCTCCCAATCAACCAACTAACAACGCTAAGATAAAACAAAGTCGAGAAGAAGAAATATAACCCACTACGCAACCATCAGTAACATGAACAACTTATACCCAAGTGAAACAATTCGTAGTGACACAAGGCGTTTCAAACCCATAAAACCCCATAATAACAAAGGAATATGTATGGTGATAAGAAAGCATGGATATGGCCATCCAATATGGACCAAATAAAACCTTTCAACCAAGACCAATAAAGATGACATAGGGCCTTCATGGCTTCTAACACTCATAATGATCAATAACAGTTTTACTTCGAACATTATTGCAATGAAAACCACACCAACAATTAATTCCAGAAAAATATCACAAATTTACACAGTTGCCAGAATTAAGGAAAGCACATACCCATACATTCCAAGCCAATATCTATTTCATAACACGCCAACCCACTAATCCATTTAATTCATTCAATTGAACCATGCATTGAAACCAACATCCACTAATTGACAAGAGCGCCACCCACATCACATATTTCCATTTCCAACTATACAATAATGCATATCAACTATATAACTCAATAAATCGCATAGCTATTAACCTGTTAGCTAATATTAACAATGATCATTTAAATTTTCATGCATGTAGTGTAGCATAAGAGTATAGTATAACCTCTTCCTTTTTCACTTTGTTATATTGTGTTCATCTCTTTTCAACTGCTCTGATATATTGTTACTAATCATGTCTCTTGTGTAGGTGTCATAGTAATGATTCAAAGAACATATAGCAATGATAACAATGGATAACAAAGGTCATCGTAACATGAAGCTAGAGCCTAGAGAAGCAGAAAAAACACATAACATGGCTGATCCAGCATTCAATTGTCGTAATTAGAACCAAAACATAACATGCCTCATCCATTGCCAATAAAACCTATATTTTCATCAATCATGTAGAAACATGTAAGCATTGTCGAACAACAACATAAACATGAAATAATAACTCGATCTAATCTCCCAATATACAAGGGTGTCCCACCTACTAGTATTATTTATCTTGTTATCTTATAATAATAGGCTTTAGCAATACTTTGTGGCGAAAAACCTCCTTGCGATGTTAATCATCAAAAAAATCGCGACTCCATAGGGAAATTTGTTTTCAATAGATTTAGGACTCAGAAATCGTGGTTACGTAGACCAAGAACAATAGGTCAAGAAAATATAACCAGAGTGATCGTGCAATAGGAGGAAGTGAGCGAATTTAATGGAAAAATGACCAGGAATTTGGGAATAACTCATGAAAAATGTTAAGTATGAGGGGATTTAACCCTGTATGCATGATCATTCAACATGATTTTACTTTGAGGAGAGAAATTAATGGAATTGCTCTTGATTTATCAAATGGATGAAGAAATGGAAAGCAGAAGTAGGAGATAACCAATCTCTTTATAAGATAGCAATGAAAGAAGATAACAAATTCAAGTCTGTTTTCAGGGGAAACATCGTAACAATTGTGTAATCTTTTTTATTGACCAACAATATCTTCTAGGAGTGTCATTGTGGTAGAAATGATCCAACATCTTATTTTGACCAAATTGACTAAGAGGTGGTATGCAACCAATTCATGACCGAAATAAAATTGCAAAAATCAAAACAACAACAATAAAATGACAGAAAAGTAAAAGCAGTAAGAAAGGTTTTAAAACAGAAAGCACAAATCAAAATACTGTAAAGAAGAAAAGGAAATAGTGCAAAATTGAAAGAAGAGCTAGGTTACTAGTATACAAAAAATCCAAACAATGTTAGAAATTTTCATGTTGGTCCTTCGTAATGTTTCAAGTGAGGATCGTTAGTGTTGTAGGAAAACAATTGCCCCTACAAATCCTTCAGAATGTAAGAGTTGTATCCAAGACAGAAGAAATTTTGAATGGACCCAAAAATAACACTTGGAACTCTGAGGTAATAATCAACCCTTTAATGTATATGATTAGGTCATCAAGGTAGATATGGAAACTAATAAATTCATCAAGAGTTGTGTGTATGAGTCCTTTAAAAGTGGTACTTGCATTGGGTAAGCCAGAAAGAAAGAGTTTATAAGTCATGGTACCCCAATTAGTGATAAGGGTGGTTTTGTGAGCATCTGCCCATTTTCCCTTGATTTTATTGTAACCCGAAAAATTGTCAGGTAAGGGCTTCATCTGTGACCATACAACCTGTTGCAGAATCATTTTCATATTGAGAGGAGTAAAAGGATTTCTCATAAAAGTTTGACTGAAGGTCCGAAAATTAATGCAGGTTCTAATATGATCAATAGTCTGCGAAACATGTACCCAATTGGGAATCCATCCAGGGTAGACTGGAAAAATGATCCCATACCCTAGGAAATTTTCCAACTCCCTTTGAAAAGTTTCTTTAAATGCAGAGTTAATAGGTCTTAGTTTCTTCCTAACTGGTTTCATTCCTTCTTTTATGGACATATCATGTTGTATAAGACCAGGATCAAAACCACGAAGATCCTCAGAAGACTAGGAAAAAACATCTTGAAATTCACCAAGTAGCTTGGCAAACTTCACTTATTCTTTATCAAAACATTCGGCAGCTATTTTAACATTCTTTGGAGCCTTGGGTGTCCTAATGTTCTAGGAGATGGTTTCACTCACCTTTCTTGTTGATTGTTCTTCCCTCTGTTTCTCTTTATTGCCTACATCACCCAATGAAAACGAACTCTCAAGAGGAGTAAATCCCTTATGAGTCTTGTTGTCTTCTATGGATATAATTTTCTTGGGCTTAAGAGGTTCATATTAAATGAAAGCACAAATTCCCTCATCGTTAGGAAGGGCCTGTCAAGATTCTACATTGTATGGGATATGTGGAAGATATAGAGATTGAACATAACAATCAGGCCTGTGAGGCAAAGGTTTCTGATTAGGAGAAGATGCAAAGACAACTAATCGATCATCCATTGAATTCAACTCCCTCTTAACATGAGTGATGTTGAAAGATAATAAGTTCGAGATAAGCACCCAAACAATTTGGGCGTACCGTTTCATCAACTTGCTGCTAGGAGAGTATATCTTATGTACCAGATTCATAACAAGCTCAAAATATCCAAAAACTAAAAGGTGACTACAACCAATATTATAGGTGTTTTCAATGCCTAATAATAAATCTTCGAATTCAGTGACATTGTTCGTACAAGAAAACTCCAACCTATAAGATGGATTATGAATTTTCCCTATAGGATAAATCAAGATAATTCCAGCTCCATTACCTTTATTGGAGCATGAACCATCAAAGTGCATGTGCCACATACCATCATCTAAATCAATTTGTTCCAAGGGAATGTTATCCTCCTTAGAAAAGATGGAATATACTCCTAGGTCCTCTTCGATATAGTTTACTTTAGGCGATGGGACACTCTCTATGTAAGGTGAAATCCTTCTGTCTCTAAGGACTATAATATTTTTACCATTTCGAGGAATGGATAAATGTGTTCCGTCAAGCGAGAGGTATCCCCCTGTTAAATATTGCCAATCTCTTCCCAAGATGATTGAGTAATTTCTTACTGGCATATCAATTACCTGAATGTTGACAGTCGTCCTTATTTCACGATGTGCGCACAAAACTGATTTCATGTCTTTAATCTCACCTATGTTTTTTTGTTGTAGACTATTATAGGATATCATGGAGTTTTCGTTTGTACAATATAAGCCTAACTCTTCCATAATAATTTTTGACATCACACTTGGGCCCGAACTGCCATCAATGAGGCAAGAATGGGCAATCTTATCCATGAGTTTCACATAAATATGAAAATGGGGTTTTTTTACAGGGTACCTAAAGTTATTCAAGCCTACCTTATTTACAGATGAGTCCTCTTCGTTCACCTCTTCAGAGAGATTGGATACAAATAAATCTTTTTCTTCCATGAATCGTTTCAGATGCCTCTGTTGCTTGGGGATGACAACCATGTCTAGAAGGGTTGCATCTTCTTTGATGTTGTCCAACCAATTCAAGATATTGTACTTGTAAGAGGGGAGAAGGGAGGTTGTTCCTTGACTATCAAGAACCTTAGGAACCTGAGCAGTAGAAGTGGCATAGGATTTGTTCCTAGTATTGATTATCATAACATCTTCTAGCTCTGCAAAATCTAGGACAACGATAGTAGTTTCTAGTCTTTTACCGAAGATATTATCTCTAGCACTCTTCCTTACTTCACATGTGTTTTCCTCATGGTGTTCCTCGCAAAATTTACACCAACTTTGAGGCAAGATAGCTTTAGGCTGAAAATTATTTTCAATTGGGTTTCTAAAGGGAGGTACAGAAGACTATGAAGCTTCAGGAGTGAAAGGTGAGAAAATCCCTTTTTGCTCATATGCTATCATATGATTGTTCATATCTTTTA
>JASDQU011314674.1:4569-24627 GCA_032191745.1 Picea mariana
CGAGGTGATACACTCTCTAAAGACGACCAAAATCCCAGGTATGCTCATTAAACTTGATCTTTCAAAAGTTGTTGATAGAGTCAACTGGCAGTACCTTCGCTCCATGTTAGAATCTTTTGGGTTTGACTATCATTGGGTAAACTGGGTCTTAAATCTCACTTCTTTAGCCTTCTTTTCCATACTAATAAATGGTGTTCCTTCCCAACCCTTCTCTCCTTCTAGGGGCATCAGGCAAGGAGACCCCCTTTCACCTTTTCTCTTTGTACTCATGGCGGAAGAGATAGGATGTTACATCAAAACAACAGCTCTAGAAGGTTCCCTTAAAGCCTACCCTGGCATAATATCCAACCGGCACCCTCACATAGCCAGTTCATTGATGACACCCTCCTCATGAACACCCCCACTGCAAGAGAGGCCAACAAGCTCAACTCCATTCTCTATGATTTTGTGGAAGCCTCAGGCATGGCCCTCAACCTTGAAAAATCCAAGCTCTACTTCTTCAACACCCTGATAACGGTCTAGAATCATATTTCATGACTTATTGGCATACCCAAGAGCTCCCTTCCTTCCAACTACTTGGGAATCCCCCTCACTGGAGTGTCGACGCGCTCCATCTCTTGGGACAATCTACTTCTCTCCATCTCTAATAGGCTCAACAACTGGACCTTAAGACCCCTCAACATCGTTTCCATATTGGTGCTTCTCAAGTCAATCCTGTAAACACTGCCCACCTACCTCTTCACTACCCTAACAATGCCTAAGCTGATCATTAGAGCCATCAGAAACCCCCAATGGAGCTTCTTATGGCATGGACATCAATCTAACAAGAAATGGGCTCTGGTTGGCTGGGACAAGCTTTGCAAGCCCAAATCTCTAGGAGGACTGGGACTCTGTGACCTAGGAAAGCTCAATCAAGTTATGGGAGCCAAAATGTGGTGGAGATAGCTAAAGACTCCCACAACATTATGGGCGCAAATATGGAAAAATAAATATGCTCCAAACACTCAAGAAGGCCAACTAATCAGACACAATGACCAAATCCAGGGAAATCTCCCAACGTCGATCAACCTTATAGGTAATCGTGACTCTCAGTCACCTTCGACCGGTTTGTGACTATTTGGGCCAACAATACTCCGAAGTCCTAGACTTCCAGAGTTCCGAAGCTAGAAGGAATTATCCCCCTTAGGCTTAGCACAGGGTTCTTGGGTGTTGGTCACATGGGTCCTTCTAAACTCTCGCGAACTAAACACATCTTCCTCATCATAAAATTCCTAAGGAATTGGGCATGGTGTCCCAGTTGCGAAGCAAGGAGTCTGAAGGAGATATCCTCTCCAAACTGATAGGGTCATATTGATGCAATGTTTTCTATCCCATCCCTCCTACAATTTTACATCCCAAGATGTCTCAAAGGATAAACTAGGGCATACAGATGATCAATCAGAAACATAATTCCACAAGAAGGCAAATGAATGCACATAACTTGATCATTCAATACATAGATCATTCTTAGATGTATAAATACATACATTCATTCATTAATCCATTTCAAAATACAAAATATGGAAATACTTATCAGAACCATAAATCATGATGCGACTGCTGAAAGGGGTGCCTATTTCCACCCAAGCATAGGTTCAGTCACTCCTAACGAATTTACCACTAGCCACCCTCGAGCTAGACCACGATGCTATGAGAGAGAATTATTTCTTCCGGCTCAATAATAGTCAGGGATGAAGGTTATTCTCCTCCTCCCACGGGATCTTGGAAACGTGTTCTCTCTATACCAAGAAAGGAGGCCCACTTGAGTACTTCCTCAGTCACTCAACACCCCCATTTATCAGCTTGTATCATAACCCTGCTAGCCACATCCTGCGACTAGAACACGTTCATTTCCCAGTTCCTCCTCGAACTTGAGAGCTTAGTCTCTCTTCTCTGCTTCTCTTCACAACCCTTCCTCTTCCCACCATGCCTTCATTTCTTGCCTTCCTCAACAATATTGTGTGTGGCCTGAATTCCCAGTCCGTGGTTGGGTCTGAAATCCTTTTAGATGGGCACTCTGCCCCATCCACTCATTAACTATTGAGAAGGTCTTCCCACCTACCATCCTGACTGTAATTCATCCTTGGGTCAAAGGAATGTTCTGGTCCTGAGCAGTTAAATCCAAAAAGGTACTGGTTTGGTGGGGGTTATCTCAACCATTCCTGGTTCCCCTCGCCATCTCTTTCATAGCATTAATGGCCTATCTTGAAAAACCCCCGCTTTCAAGAGTCATGCAACACTTATCCATTTATATTAATAACAAAAATTACATTCCTTGACCTTTTATACAAAGGTTCATCAAATCAAACCTTGACACATATCGAGTTTACCATAGTCTCTTGGATAATATATTTATATTTACAAACTGGGGGAAACATGGGTGTTACAATCCTCTTCACCTTAAAGGAACATCGTCCCCAATTTTATATTTGTCAATGTGCTCTACATATATATAAGTAAACAAAAAGGGATATTCATGTTTCATGGCATCCTCCATTTCCCACGTAGCCTCATATGGGCCAAGGTGTTTCCACTGCACCTTGACCTATGCAATGGTTCAGTTCCTGAGTGAGGTCTCCTTCATGTCTAGTATGCCTTGAGGTTCTTGCAAGAATTGTCTCTCCGGCTCCACCTGAATCACAATACCAATCAATTATATGATTAGAATCATGTACATATTTCTTCAATAACGAAACATGGAAAAAATTATGTTCCTTCACTGTGGGAGGGAGTGCTAGCCTATAGGCTACATATCCCACTCTATCTAAGATTTCAAAGGGTCCACAATATCAGGGTTCCATCTTGGCACAAGCTTCCATTCTCAGGGAACTCTTCCTGGGCATAATTATGAGATAGACATGGTCTCCTGTCTTGAACTCTCTGGGAGTTCTCTTTCTATCAGCGTAACTCTTCTGTCTATCCTGAAAAGTTTTCAGATTTTGCTTGATCTAAATTACTTGTTGTTCCATTTATTTCAACATGTCAGGTCCGATTGTAATTCTATCCACTGGATTACTCCAACTGATTGGAATCTTACACTGTCTACCATAGAGTGCTTCAAAAGGGCTCATCTTCATTGACTCTTGATAACCTTTGTTGTAAGCAAATTCTACCAGTGCAGGTAGTCTTACCCCTTCTTAGGATGATGCATTACATGCATCCTTAACATGTCTTATAATATTTGGTTCACTCTTTATATTCGTCCATCCGTTTGAGGGTGATAGGTTGTGCTAAACAACAATTTAGTCTCAAAACCATCCATTAAGGACTTCCAAAAGATTGAAGTAATTTTTATGTCTCTGTCAGATATAATCTCCCTACGCATGCAATGAATTTTTAATATCTCCTTCATGAAAATGTTGGCAATATCTATTTTCTTGCAAGTTAAATTGACAAGAATGAAGTGAGCAGTCTTGCTCAATTTGTCCACCACTACCATGAAGGCATCATTCTGCTTGGACGATTTCAGTAATCTGGTGATGAAATCCATGGAGATGGTTTTCCATTTCCATTCTGGAATTGGTAGAGGTTGTAACAACCTTGCTCGGTGATGATGTTCTGCCTTAAATTGTTGGCATTCTAGACACGTATCTAGATAGTCAACTATGTCCCTTTTCAATCCAGGCCAATAGAATTGTTTCCTAGTGGCTGTGATAATTTTCTAATAACCTGGATGACCAATATATGGTCTCTTGTGTAGTTCATCCATTATGAAACTCTTCAAGTCATCACAAATTGGAATATACAATCTGTTTTTGTAGGTCATCAAGCCTTCATCAAGCATCTGATAGCCTTCATACTTTAGCCCCATGGCCTCTTGCTTTAGGTATGACGTCACAGTCTTGAAAAATGCATTTTTTCTTGTGCATTCTTGACTCTCTCCCTGACATCCATTTCACAGGTTCTTACCGCTGCTAGGTGAATCATTTTTACACTTTTTCTAAGGGCATCGGTCACCCTGTTTTACTTTCCTTTGATGTGTTTGATTTCGAAATCAAACTCACTAGGGAGAGCCATCCACCTAGCTTGTCTGGCATTGAGTTTCAGTTGATCAAACAGGTGCCTCAACCCACAGTGGTATGTCATAAGTACAATTCTCCTACCCAGGAGGTAATGCCACATTTTTAAAGCATGCACTGTGGCAGCCAACTCTAGATCACGGGTCACGTGATTTCATGCGCATTCAATTTTCTGGATTCATAGAAAATTACACACCCTTCTTGCATAAGGAATCCTCTGAGTCCTTCCTTATAGGCATTTGTACACATGAGGAAGTCTTCATCAGGGTCCACAATCTTCATCACGGGTGCATGGGTTAGAAGGTATTTCAGTTCTTGAAATCTTTCTTCACATTCTGATGTCCAAGTGAATTTAACCCTCTTTTTCTGAAGGGTAGTGATTGGAAAACCAATCTTGGAAAATCCTTTTATGAACCTCCTATAGTATCTTGCTAATCCCATAAAGGACCTGATATCAGATACATCCTTTGGGGTAGGCCATTCCATGATAGATCTGATCTGGTTAGGGTCTACTGTCACTCCTTCAAAAATAACATGGCCTAAGTAATGGAATTACTTCTGGAAAAAGTCACACTTCCTAAACTTAGCGTAGAGATGATACTCTCTTAGTACTTGAAGCACTAATTTAAGATGTTCTTCATCCTCCTCTCTATTATTAGAGTAGATTAGGATATCATCAATGAAAACCAATACAAATTTGTCTAGGAATTTGTTGAGTACATTATTTATCAAGCACATAAAAGTGGCGAGGGAATTGCTTAATCCAAATGGCACCACCACAAATTCATAGTGACCATATCTTGTCCTGAAGTCTATTTTGTGGATGTCTTCATCCTTGATTCGGACTTGATGGTATCCATACCTTAAGTCAATCTTTGAAAAAATGGAAGCACCCCCTAATTGGTCAAACAAGTCATCTATTCTTGGTAAGGGATATGTGTTCTTTATGGTTGTCTTATTGAGTTGTCTATAGTCTATGCACAGTCAGAGTGTGCCATCTTTCTTCTTCACAAACAAGACACGTGCTCCCCATGGAGACACACTGGGCTGGATGTAGACTTTTTCCATCATCTCCTTTAGTTGTAGCTTGATCTCAACTAGATCTAGTGTACTCATCCTACAGGGTGTCCTAAACAATGGAACTGCTCCTGGTTCAAGTTCTATAGAGAAGTCAATGTCTCTTCTAAGAGGTAGAACTGGTACCTCTTCTAGAAATGCATCTTTATACTCTCTTAATATGGGGTGGTACTGTAGGTTTGGTTTGTCATCCTCAATAGATTCCAACACCTGTATTGCATATAGAGTACATCCCTTTTTGCAATAGTTTTTCATTTGAAGGGCTAATATTCGTCTCACTGAGACAGGCCTCTCAACCCCTTAAAGGGTTATTTTTCTCCCTTCTTCATTTTCGCACTCCAATTTTTTATGGTAACAATATAACTTGGTTTTATAAGTGGCTAACCAGTCCATACGAGCCAACAGGTCATAAGATCCTAGGGGAAGTATGCTAAGGTTCGCTTGGGTGGGAAATCCATCCATAATGAATTGGCAAGCTGGTATGACCTCTACTACTTTTCTTTTGGTTCCAGCGGATAGTTGTACCAACGATGGCTTAACATGTCTAACTAGTTACAGTTTACACTTATCAACAATCTGAGGGGCCACATAACTCAAATTAGAACCAGGGTCAATTAAAATAGAAACTAAATGGTTGGTGATCATACCTTCCATATCCACCACTGAGGCTTGGTGGTCGACTTGGTTATTATCTAAAACTGCATAAATATATGGCATGCTCCTAGCCACATCATTGACTGTGGTAGCTTCTTGGATATTGTAGACTCACCTAATTTTCTATTGTCTATGTGGACAATCCCTCAGCAGATGTTCTTTTCCACAACCCCAACATTTCAAGGGTTCTTTCTTTGGGTTATCATTCTTTCACGGGGTTTCTCTAAAAGGTTTATTTCCACTCTGGGAGGGGAAATTTTGTTGATACACACTTCTGGTAGGAAGGCTCATCCTAGAACCCTTCCCATAGTTCTTAAATATTTAGGATTTAAACCCCTTCTTCTTGAATATCGAACCACTCTTGTTCTTCCAGTCCTCACGAGGCTTTGTCTGACTATCGAGCTATTCATAAAAATACCTTTCCTTATAGATAGTGTCTTCTAAGGTCTTTGGATCGTCAAACTCGATCCTGTCCTGGTAGGTCTGAGATAACCCAAATAAATCGGTGCACGTTTACCTTTTCATGCTTTATGTAGGGTACATACCTCAACAACTCAAGGAATTTAGTGACATATTCCTCTAAGGTGAGTTGTCCCAGCTTGAGTTCATAGAACTCCTTGGTCTTCCCAACAAAGTATTTCTCTGACATATACTTCTCCTTGAAGTGTTTCTCAAGTTGTTTCCATGACAAGTCTTTCTCATGGATTCATTTCACATTCCTAAGGTCTTCCCACCAAATGGAAGCCTTTCCATTCAGGTTGAATATGGCTATTCGAGCCTTCAAGTTTTCAGAGTAGTCATGGACTCTGAAATACTTCTTTAAACCAGGTAACCAAGATTTTACCTCTTCCCCCTTCTCAATCTCTCCATTGAAAGAGGGTGGTTTGGCTTTCTTGAACTCTTCAAGACCATGACTTTTGGAATGCTTTCGCTTCTTTCATTTCCTTTGAGAATGTGAGATATCTTTGCTACTAGAAAATCCCTCGTAGTTGTCAGTTTCCTCTCCAAAGGAATCTCTCGATGAGTGTCTCCTGCCTCCAGGTTGGACCTTCCTCGAGGCACTTCTCTTAGTGTGGCCACTCATGGGACCACATTTCCGTATCTCAGGTGAACTTTGACTTCTCTTCATATGTTGTTGGTCCACTTGACTGGTTGCCGATACATGCTGCAACTGGCTCTGTATATCAGATAAACTCTACAGCAAGACTGTGTTAATTTTCGTTTGTTTTTCTTTCTCCTTTATCAATCTCTTATTATCGGCCTTGCAACTCTGTAATTCGGTAATGAGGCTCCTTACAGTTTCAGCCAAATTTGAAGGGTTCTCCATCGCCCTCCTTTCATCAGATTCTTCATCTTTGTGGTGGGAGCCACCCCTCACTTCATGGTGCATCACCATCCTTTATACTTGTAGTTTTCCCATGATTTATTTATTGCTTGAGTGCTAACAAAACACCTACTATTAGCCAACAGTCTATTAGTTTATGAACAACACACAGTTCATATTTATTAAACACACACACACAATAGAAAGTTTCATTCTTTTCTTCAATAAAATTTTAACCAGACTCTTTAAGAAAGAGGTAAGATAGGGTGTCACCCTTAAAATTACTTTAAATATGGTTTTTACGCAACTCGTCCATGAGCCCAAGAAGGTCAACTATTGTAACCATGCTCTGCTACTAATTTGTAACACACTCAACCCCTGAGTATCTTTCCTAAGGATGGGGCATCAAAATTTCTCTCTCCTTAACATTGCAATTCCTTTGTCCGAGGTATTCTTCCTATTCTACTTACCCATAATGTTCTAATGACTGCTACCAAGATCAAATCCGAGATTTGGGTTGCAAGTTATGGCTTCCCAAAGTTCTTTGGGCATTCATTGGTTGAGAGCCATGTGGCATCCACGTGAATCCACCTCACATGTATTGTCTCCAAGTTCCTTCATCTAGGGTGGAATTCCATCCACCGTCCGATCCCACGACTATACCCAACCTTCGTCTAACATGCAAGCGTCTAACATACAGGCCAACAAGAACTTTGATACTTCGGTGCTTCAGCTCTTCAGCGCGAAATGCCTCCTTACTATCTACACACTAGACCTTCCAAAGTCCCGAACTCCCAAAGTCCCGTAAAATTTCCACGTGGCTCTGGCCTTCAGGCCTTTTGGTCTCTCTACAATACTACACTCCAAATCCTCCAAAGTCCCAAAGTCTCAGACTCCTAGAGTTTCAGTCACTTCACCAACCTCTTTGGCTAGGTGAGCATGTACCACGGTCTGACACATAGAAGGGCTAGGGGTGACATGTGTCATGTTCCAATAGGCATATAGGGTCTACAAAAAGCATAGATCGAGATGAGACATGGCACATCAATCATGGGTTAACGTCACCCTGGTGACGTCGGCTTGTGACGTCACACCAGAATGACAACCTTCTAACATCCCTCAAATATCATGGTCGAGATCCGGCCATGTGGATCCATAAATCCAAGGCTAACGTTACTTCACAACTTTGGCCTTCGAGATTTTTGTGATGCAAACTCCTCTTTTCTCCCAAATTTGGTCAACGTCGGGCTGACCACCACCCAGATCTAACGGTTACGAAAAGTCTCGAAGCGTCCTCGAATCGACGACTCTCGTTACTTCAGGCTTCAAAGCTTTTCAACACACCACACCTCAAATTCCCTGGAGTGCCTAGTCTCCAAACTAAAGGGTCTAGCGCCACATGTCCCCTGTATATCGATGATTGAGAGAGATCCCTAAGAATCTGTTGATCGATGGCCCACATTACTTTGCAACTTAGGCCTTAAGGTATTTTGGCGTTACAACACCCCTTTCCTCCCGAAGCGATTAACATCAGGATGACTACATCATGTATCCTACGTCTAGGAAAGAACCCAAAGGGTCCCTAGCTCTACAATCCTGGTCACATCGCAACTCCGACCTTCGAGAGTTTTGGCTTTTAGTGCCACTCCATTCTCCTGAATCATGACTTCACCGAAGTACCATGTGCAGGTCCCTCCTCCTGGATGATCAGATGGTAGGAAGGGCTCCTAACGATCTCCCCCAAATATACAACTTTCCTTTACTTCATAACTTCGGTGTTCGAGGAGTTTGATGCTATAACATCTCTATTCTCTCAAAGTAGAACTTCGCCGAAGTCTTCTCATTGTAGATTAAACGACTGAGGGAGCTCCCAAATGCTCTCAATCGATGGCTCACACTACTTTGCGACAGGGAGTTGGATCCTGGTCTAGTTGATAAGATAGGTTTATCTATCCACTAGGGAAATCGCCAGACGTCGATCAACCTTACAGGTAACTGTGACTCTTGGTCACCTTCATCCAATTTGGGACTATTTGGGCCAACAATACTCCAAAGTCTCGGACTTCCGAAATTCTGAAGCCATAAGGACTTAGCCCCCTTAGGCTTAGAACAGGGTTCTTGGGTGTTGGTCATATGGGTCCTTCTAAACTCTTGTGAGTTAAACACATCTTCCTCATCATAAACTTGCTAAGGACTTGGGCATGATTTCTCGGTTTCTCAACAAGGAGTCTGAAGGAGATATCCTCTCCAGACTGACAGGGTCATATTGATGCAATGCTTTCTATCCCATCCCTCCTACAGGTTTACGTCCCAATAAGTCTCGAAGGATAAACTGGGGAATATAGATGATCAATTAGAAACATAAGTCCACAAGAAGGTAAATGCATGCACATAACTTGATCATTCAATACAGAGATCATTCTTAGATGTATAAATACATACATTCATTCATTACTCCATTTCAAAATGCAAAATATGGAAATACTTATCAGAACCAGAAATCATGATGTGACTGCTGAAAGGGATGCCTGTCTCCACCCAACCATAGGCTCAGTCACTCCTAATGGATTTAACACTGGCCACCCCCGAGCTAGACCACAATGCTTTGAGAGAGAATTCTTTATTTCAGCTCAGCAACAGTCAGGGATGGAGGTTACTCTCCTCCTCCCACAGGATCTTGGCAACGATTTCTCTCTATACCAAGCAAGGAGGCCTTCCCGAGTACTTCCTCAGTCACTCAACACTCTCATTTATTAGCTTGTATCATAACCCTGCTAGCTACATCCTACGACCAGAACACGTTCGTTTCCCAGTTCCTCCTCAAACTTGAGAGCTTAGTATCTCTTCTCTGCTTCTCTTCGTAGCCCTTCCTCTGCCCAACATGCCTTCCTTTCTTTCCTTCCTCAACAAGATTGTGTGTGGCCCGAATTTCCAGTCTTTGGTTAGGTCTGAAATCCTTTAATATGTGTGCTCTGCCGCATCCCCTCATTAAATCTTGAGGAGGTCTTCCCACCTACCAGCCTGACTGTAATTCATCCCTGGGTCAGAGGATTGTTCTGGTCCTAAGTAATTAAATCCAACAAGGTACTGGTTTGGTGGGGGTTATCTCAACCATTCATGCTTCCCCTCACCATATCTTTCATAGCATTCGTGGTCTATGTTGGAAAACCCCCTCTTTCAGCACTCATGCAACACTTATCCATTTCTATTAATAACATAAATTACATTCTTTGACCTTTTATACAAAGGTTCATCAAATCAAACATTTACATATATCGAGTTTTCCATAGTCTCTTGGCCAATATATTTATATTTACAAACTGGGGGAAACAGGGGTGTTACAGAGAATGTGTTGTAAGTTTCAACTTCATGCACATATATGAGAATTGAAGTGAAGGATGTTAAAATATGTCGGATTTAAGCTTAGATGCAAATACCTTACCTAATAAACCTTAGGAGCTTAGAGGAAATCCAAGGTTGGTGTACTCACCCATTTAGTGGCATCCAGATAAGAAAGGTTTACCCAATGGGAGATTGGAGAAAGTTGAGGTTGATCTTGAAAAGATCAGTGCAATTATTGAGTTTGAAGCTATCAATATTATGGATGAGAATGACACATTTGCTACACTTCTAAGAATTAAGTGGACATTTTATAATTATACAATTATTAACCTAAAGTGGAGGAAGATGAATTTTGAACCTCAATGGACTAAGGTTGTGCAAACTCTAGATTAATACCAGGAAACGATATATGTTAAATATGATGAAGATGATGTTGAGAGATCTATGGTCAATTAAATATACAATTTGAATGCATTTTTTTAAAGATGAATATGTGAACCCAATTAAATATAAAGTGGTAAGTTGGAAGAGTATATACTCTTTTGATACTAATATCAATGAGACTCTATAAAATTGACAAGTAGACAACCATTGGATTCATTTATACACATTACACTAGTGAGAGAATAATAATATGGATTAGATCATAATTTATAAGTCCACCCAACTATGATGCAATTGGAGATGTCTAAGATTTTGTAGACTTGATGGAATAGATGAAAGATTAAAATATATATTTTGTTTAAATTGTGGAGCACTTAGTTGAGAGGAATGGTTGAAAAATAACATCCTTTATGTTTTAATTTAATATTGCATTGAGAGAATTGTGGTGCATTTTCCAACCCAGTGTGGAGATATGTGTAACTTTGATGTTTATAAATCAAAATATTAAAAATAAAAAATAATATCCATAATCTAAAAAAGAATAAATTCAAAGAATTAATATATATATATATATAAAACTTTGATGCCTATAAATCAAAATATTAAAAATAAAAAATAATATCCATAATCTAAAAAGAATAAATTCAAAGAATTAGGATATATATATATATATATATATATATATATATATATATATAAGCTTTAAAAATAACTCAATTAGTTGGTGTCACTATTATCAGAATTTTGGTAGTGTAGATATATTCTATTCCTAGAGGGTTAGGCACACTTTACACTAAAGAGCATCTTTTGAATGGGGAGGAAGTACCTAAAGGTTTTTCAAAGGAAGTACATTAGAGTGTGAACCTTTATCCAGGGGTTGTCTACCCTTCTATCCTTATCACAATGGGCCAACATGTCACTAGTGGGAATTGATCTTGGATGGGGAGGATAACAATCTTGCTACCCAACCACCTAAGCTAAACCCATGTGACCATATTATTGATAAACATTATGCACTGAGTGGTAGAACAACTAATGAAGTTGTAGATTTTGTTGGACCAACCCTTCCTAGTATAGTCATCATCCTTCTTCTTTCTGCCGATGATATTGTTTTTATGGAAAAGAGTCCCTATGACCTCAGTAAGCAACTTGACATCCTCAAGGAATTTTTCTCTAGTATATGAATGAATGTGAGCACTAGAAAAATGAAGGTTATGATAATTAAATCCAACAAAATCATCTATGATCCTTTCATATATGACAACAATACCTTGGAGGAAGTGCCTTCGTACAAGTATCTTGGAATTGATATTAATCACAAGCTCAATTGGAACTACTACAGCATTGAGAAAAAGATAAATGGAGGGTGGAAAGATTATTGTGGACTTGAAAATAATTGTAAATTAGTAGACCTTTGGCTATGGGATAAGATCCTCTTTAAGAATATTTTCACTCTTGTTATTTTGTATGTATGTAAAGTTTGGGGATGCAGTATCTCTTGAGAATACTGAAGAAAGATAGAACATATTCAAAAGAATTTTATAACTTATAATATCAAAATTAAAGGCAATACACCCTATCATATTCTTCTCATAAAAGCTATCATTTCCCTCATTGAGAGCACAATTATGATTAGGTACTTAATGTACAAGAATAAGATAAACAACATGGATAACAAGAGGCTCCCCAAAATTGCTTTAAATTCTAGTTAAAATCACCAACAATTTGGATGGCATAATGATGCCAAGTCTTGGCTAAATCATAAAAGAAACATAATAATGTCAAACCTTAACTAAATCATTGGAAAATAAAAAATTAAGTTATTTTTCTATATGATATTAAAAATATTTTCCTTCATACATCGACTAAGGAGTTGGGATTTGAGTAGAGCTCTTGAGTCTTGACAGAGTGAGCTTCCAACGCTTGTTCTTTTCGATTGAAAGGAAACCTTTCCATTGATCGTTCGTACAACTTATATTTATTTTTATATCAAAATATAACACCATAATTCTTACAGCTTATATTTATTTTTATATGAAAATCTTATATTTATTTTTATATGAAAATATAAGAAGATATATATTTTATATCAAATGGACATGTCACATGAAATTCCTTTGGCGCACATGTGATGTGAACATCTTTATGGGATGAATCAACTAAAAGCTTACAACATTGAGAATGGGTTCAAATAAAAATGTATATAAAAAGGAGAATGTATTAAATAAGCTACGACTATTTTAAATATAGAATATTAAAACCAAATTCTTTACATATGAACACTTACACAATTTCAGAGAAAAATAAATAAAAGGGTTTGCATGTGGAGAAATTACGATATTTACTTTAAGCAAATATTGTCATGTCAACACGTGAAAAAGGAAAGATCGTCTGCCAGTTCACGTGCAATAAGGCAACAACCAACTGTTATTAAATAATTATATTTTATCTTTTAACTCTCTTGAGATCCCCATCAACTTTCCAAATAAATCATTCAAGTTATCTTTCACATTTTGTTGAATTTATACCCGTTGAAAATTATAAACTTTACCACCCTGGCTTCCAATTCTGCAATTTTTCCATTGACTTGCTGCATCGTGTGCGTGAGGGCCTCTACAACTTCCTCTCTAAGCTGAATTAGATCTTCCTTGACCATCTCGAACCTTCTGCCACCTTCCCTGTCCAGCGGAAGAAGAAATCCTCTATGCATGCTGAGATTCCGCTTCAGGTCATGGATTTCCTGTTCCAGTGAGGGAGGGGGATTGAGAGGAACAACAGACTCGAAGTTGGAGGCCATTGGGCAAGATGGGGGAAAAACCAACAGAGTTTGAGGGGCAAGGGACCAGGTGCAAAGAGTCAAGTAAGACAAACATTCACCCAAGGGAGAAAAGGCTGAGTTGCAGGCTTGTGCCACCCTTGATTTATCTGCAGCGCGAGCGTGCGACGCCATGATTTGGAGGGATCTCGCTCAAGTGCCTTATGGGAGGGTGATGGGCTTAGTACAATTCTGCATGAGGGGCGTGAGGGCAGGCTCAATGGAGGATGAGTGGAGTGACACGAACTGGAGGGAGAAGTACCAGCGCGTGGGGGAAGCGACGAAACTGTGTGACAGAGAGGTGCTCCCACGGATCAAGATGCAGGGAGAGTTCGGATGCCACCTGTCTCGAGGTATCCAACTAACTACCCGCCACAGACCGTTAAGGAAAATGGGTGAAGGACAGGGTCCCATTGAAAGAGAGTTGACCCTTGCTCAAGGGGGTGGTGGCTTTCGCTGCCTGATCCTCTTCTCCATTTAATTGCCAGAGCACATGGAAGAAGTCAATATTTTGGAAGGATTTAGAGAGTTGTTGTATTTTCTTGAGGAGTTGTCGAAGCTTCATTTGGTTTGGTAACGAGTTGATGACCAAGGCTTGGATGAGGATCCGAGAATCTCCTATCACCATGATTTCATTAATGCCTAGATTTCGGGCTTGGGTGAGTCCTTTCCAGAGACTCAGAGCTTCTGCCATGTTATTGGTTTCTTCCCCTAATCCCCAGGAATAGACCAATTCTCAAATTTCATCGGGGTCATAGAGGACCCCTCCCCCTCCTACCGCCCCTGGATTTCCTTTCGAAGCTCCATCAAAGAAAATGGTGTGATTGTGCTGAGCGCTCCTCCATTCTTTGAACTTCGCTTGCTCCTTGCACAATTCCCAGGATTCATAGAAATGCTTGGGGGAAGCGGGGGGGGTTAGATATGGAGAGAGAATATGAATCCAGGCTTCTTCAGAAGGGGAGAGAGGATGATTATTGGTATTTGACTAAAGGAAGGAGAGGCAGTCTCCCAGGAGAGCTTTGGATTTGACAAAAACATGGGTAGGGGTGGAGGTCTGATTTCTGAAAATTCGGGCATTTCTTTCGAGCCATATTTTCCAAAGAATAAATTTAGGGAGGGTCATCCAACAACACTTAAGCTGATCTTTGGACTTGAGCGGAAAGGGACATAAGGGGGTCCAATTACTTAGTAGAGAAGGGATATTTGGAGGGATTTGGACAGTCGGGGCCCACCCTGACAGGGTTGAGCTCCAAACTTCTTTTGCAAAAGGACAATTAAGGAGCAGATGGTCGGCTGATTCTTCATGGGAGCAGTAGAGAGGGCATCTCAAGGGACCTTCCCAACCTTTCCTCCTAAGATTATCGCTTGTCAAGATACTATTATGTGCTAAGGTCCAAATGAAGAAGTCCACTTTAGGAAGACTTTTGACTTGCCAGATTTCTATCCAAAGTACTGGATTTCCTGGAGCCTGGGGCGCCGCAGAGAGGATTTTGTAGCCTGTTGCTACTAAGTAGTCCCCTGACCGGCATCCCCAGCCTCATTGGTCCATGATTCGTTTGGATATTGGGGATTTCCCTTGAAGCAAAGATATCAACAACTCTTTTTTGCAATGCAGTTGGGAGAGGCAATCAGGGAAGATCCAACTCACCCAGTCTTTGGTTCTGTCTCTTTGCCAATGGGAAATATCCCAAAGGGTACTAATATTTTGAGCTTTTAGGGAGGCTTTAAGGAGATCTGTGCCTAGTATAGTATCGATCGGGGGGTCCCCCATTATGGATTCTTCCCACATTCAGATTTGTCTCCCATTGCCTGGAATCCAAGTAAGAGCAGGAGTGAATAAATTGTGCGCTTTTTAGCAGACAGAGAAGATCATAGAGCCATGAGTGGTTTTAGGAGGTGCATCTAGACATCGGAGCCTCGAGCCAGTAAAGTGTTTCTTCCAGATAGTTGTTTTTCACCAAGAGCGCCTCCTTGACACTACATTCCAAAAACGTTTCTCTCCTAGGGACAAATTTTGGATGTGTAGATCATGGAGCTGAAGACCACCTTCAGGGATAAGCTGAGTAATTTTCCCCCAGTTGACCAATGGGAGTTTGTTGTCATTGTTTTTTCCTCCTTTCCATAGAAAGTGACGCAACAAGGCTTCAATTTTAGTGATAATGCCTCTTGGAGCCAACAGAATTGAACATTGATATATAGGGATGCTTGATAGGACATATTTTATAAGGACTAGATTACCAGATGGGTTTATCCAACTTGAACCCCAATCGCTTATTCTAGCTTTGACTTTGTCGACTAGAGATGCCTAGCAAGAGGATTTGGCACAGGCTTTAAAAATGGGGACTCCTAAGTACTCGAAAGAATCCCATTGATTTTTGCTCATTATTCCCAAAATTCGGGTGATGTCAGTCATCTCCCTCGGGGTACAATTCCAGCCATAGATTTGACTCTTCCTGTAATTTATTTTGCTACTCGAGATGGCTTGGTATTTGTCTAGCTCAAATTTAAATTTTTTGGCCGAGTGGTTGCTTGTGCTTCCAAGGAGGATGGTGTCATCGACGAACTGAGCATGATTGATATCTTTGACCCCTCTGGCTATGCGCAATCCCAATATCTCTTGAAGATGTTGACTTTGGTCCAGTTGGAAGCTCAGCGCCGATGCATGAATGGCATAGAGGAGCGGGGAGAGGGGACGGCCTTGTCGTAGACCTCGAGAGGCTTGGAAGAATCTAGTTGCTCGACCATTGACTAGAGGTGCTATCCAAGGACTTCTAATTCAAGATTGAGTCCATTTGACAAAGGAGTGGTCAAACCCAAGACGTTTCATTACTTGAAATAAAAAGTTATGTGTTACCCTATCAAAGGCATTTGCAAGATCCAGTTTGATTATCATACCTTTTTCTTTCCGAGTTTGGCTTGAATGAATGGCCTCCTGGACAAGAATTATGTTGTCACTGATGTTTCTGCCCTTGATGAAGCCACATTGATTTTTCGGAATGATTGTAAGCAGGATGTTTTTGAGTCGGTTGGCCATGATTTTAGTGATAATTTTGTAGCCAATGTTGCAGAGGGAGATTGGTCTAAATCGATCGAAGGAAGTGGCCCCTTTTTCCTTTGGGATGAGGGTTAGGAAAGCAGAGTTGGTGCTTCCTCCAATCTTGTTGTAGGATTGTGATTTTTGAATCATTCTATGGAGGTTGTTCTTAATAATTTTCCAACAGACTTTGATGAACTGGGTCGTAAATCCATATGGACCTAAGGCTTTGTTAGAATCCATATTAGCTATAGCTTTCTTGATTTGTTTTTTAGAGATCGGCGCTGTGAGAGCTGAGTTGTCTTCCCTAGAGACCCTTTTGGGAATCAATTTTAGGACATCACAGGTGGAAGCTTCTGGGGTAGGGGGATCTTCTGTATAGATATCTCTGAAGTGTATATGGGCATCTTTCTTAATGTCTTCAAAGTTGGAGAGGGTTTGTTCTTGGGTGTGTATTTCTTTGATAGAGTTGAACTTCTTTCGACCTTCCACCTGTTTGTGGAAGAATCTTGTGTTTTTATCCCCCGCTTGGAGCCAAAGATTTCTATATTTATGCCGCCAATAATTCTCCTCCTGACGGCAAGCCCGATGGAGATTCCTGTGAAGTTGGTGTTCTTTTTCCAATGAGAGGGGGTCTACAGGGAGGAGATCTGCCTGGATTTGATGTTGTTTCAGGGTGTGTTGCGCTTCTAGCCGCTGATGAAGGGGGGGTTTGAGAGATTTGGCCCAGGATTTAAGAGCCACTATCAGTATCCTTAGCTTTTCTTCCCAAATGAAGAAGGGAGGGCCCATGATTACTTCCTTCCAGACCGAGGAGACAAGATTTACAAACCCTTGATGTTGAATCCAGGAGGCACTAAAACGAAAAGGGATGGGGCCCAGGTTGTAGTCTTGCGAGATTGCTAAGAGGATAGGTTTGTGGTCTGAGGAATTAAAAGGAAGAATAGAGGAATCAAGATTAAGCCCAAGAAGGAGGAGGGAGTGCTAAGCTAGAAATCTATCGAGCTGAGCTGCGATATGTCCCGGGCCTATTCTTCTGTTGGACCAAGTGAACAGTCCTTTGGGAGGCTTAATATCTTCCATGTCCCAATCCAAGATTAGATCATCGACAGTTTCCCAGAGGGGGTCTCTGACGGGGTCCCTCCTTTTTTTTCATGGGCATTTAGAGTGAGATTCGGGTCCCCTACTAGAATTATATTCTCCGGTTGGTGTAGCTGCAGGTAATATTGAATAGACTTCCAATAATCTATTTTTTCTGCAAGAAGAACTGGGACATCAATTTTGAAGAGACTTACCTGAAGGCCTGTGTATTTATGGAGAAACTTTTTGAAAATCTAGTGTGAACCGGTGAGGGAGTGGATCAGTTTGAACTTGTTGGGATTCCATAGAGTGTCTGGCCCGCCTGAGGCACCTCAGGAGCTTACGACTATTCCTTCGCCTGAGTTGCATAATGACTTTCTGGTCTGGAAGAACTGTTGTTCTTCCAACTTGGTCTCTTGGACTAAGAGGATGTTTGGGGTGGCTATGCACATTAGATATTTCATTGCTTCATCTTTCTGTTTTCTCCCAAGACCTCTACAATTCGAGGAGACAAATTTCATTACTTGCCTTTGCTGGTGGTGGTCGTTCCTTTATGGAACTTCCCTTGTTGCCTCGTTTTTTTTGGGTTGATCATCTCGTCCAGGGTTGATTGTCCTCTCTTCAGCTTCTCTTTGTAAGTTTATGCTTCTCTGCGTTCCTTTGTTGATTGTCTTGCTCTCTTTGAAGTTTTCTTAGTGCTTTGTATTGGATCTATTTCCCCTTCCTCTTCTTCTGACAAGTCTTCCTCTGATCCCTGGTCTGGCTAGACTACTTCTTGGGAGAGGACCACGTTGGATGTTCAGGTAGGATCTGCTCTTTCGTTTTCTGGGGAGAGCAGGGTGATGGGTGGAATAGTTTCAAGCATATTTCCCTCGATTTTTTCTTCTTCCAGGGAAGAGAATCTGTTATCGGATTCGCGTTGTTTTTTTTTTTTTATGGGGCTTCCTTTCTGGGTGAGAGGGGGTTTGGGTTTTTCCCCTCTCGATGCAGTCCATATTAAGGGTTTGCCTTATGTCTTTTGGGTTTCTTGCATCCATCTTCCGAGCCTTTTTCTTGCTAGGGTTGTGTAGATTTTAACCTTGTACAATATAAATATTCAGTAAAAGAACATAAAACACACAATGACATATACAAACATTACACAAAGATTTTTCCCCTGGAAACCCAAACCGGGAAAACCAACATATTTTATATTCTTTCATGTATAATACATTGTTTACAATATAATATAAATATAGGAGCCAGTGGCATCCAAAACCCTAACCCAATGACTTGGATTAATCCACAACCCTAATTCCTTAACTGGAAATAGAAAACCATCAGAAAAAATCATGTGCTGAAAAGCCACCTAAATATGTGACACGTTTCTCGAGGAAAAAATGTTTTTTCTCGGGGGCACTACTCCCTGCACCCCCTCTCAAACCCCCCTGCGTGCCCGACGCATACGCTTAGACACTACTACTTGTGCAAAGAATATAACACATACCCAACATTCTCCCACTTGTTTTCTTTGCATACAGGGGGTTACAGAGTTACATAGTCAACAATCCATGGCAGCAATGCCCATGGATCCTCTACACCAAGAGAACTTCTCAGTGCTCACAGATTTTGTTAATGAATCTGCAACATTCTTCAAAGTGTCCACCTTCTTCAACACTACTTTCTTTTCTTCAACCATGTCTCTCACAAAGTGATATTGAATATCAATATGCTTTGTCTTTGAATGATGAGTTGGGTTCTTCGCCAGAAAAATTGCACTCTGACTGTCACAATCTATCCTTATAGCTTGTTGTACCAACCCAATACCTGAACACAATATTTGTAGCCATACTGCTTCCTTACTTGCATGAGTGGCTGCCACGTATTCAACTTCTATAGTTTAAAGTGCCACTACAACCTATCTTTTGCTCATCCAACTTATTGCTCCTCCAAACAGGTTAAACACATACCCACTTGTAGATCCCCTACGATCTAGATCTCCAGCCGAGTCTGCATCCACAAAGCCATGTATATCCACCACTCTATCCAATCCTGGTCTTCCTTCGCAGCTCAATCCATAGCTAGCAGTGCCACACAAATACCTGAAAACCCTTTTTATTGTTGTACAATGCTCCTTCCCTGGTTTTGACATATACTTGATCAAAACTCCCACTGCATGTGCAATGTCCGGTCTAGTATAGACCATTGCATACATCAAACTGCCAACTGCACTCGCATATGGAACACGAGACATGTCCTCCTCCTATTCATGTGTCTTGGGACACTGATCCAAAAATAATTTTACACCAAC
>JASDQU011314678.1:13539-37805 GCA_032191745.1 Picea mariana
CGATGTAGTAATTAAGTTTTCTCCAAAGGTCAATTATGCAGACAAAATTTTGTATTTTTTTGGACTGTTTTTCCTTAAAATATGTGCCATTTTCGACCACCGACTTGAGTTTTAGACTGATTCAACGTTGACGGATTTTTCGGATTTTTGTTCAACTTCCACGCCTGTTTTTGGGAATTCCATTATGTCATTTATTTTCTAATCGTTTCAATCGGTTAGGGTTCTCGACTCTTGGGATTCCCCTTTGTATGCGCTTGATCATAGTCCTTAAAAGGACCTCATTGTAGAGATTTATTTGTGTACCACTGATGAGACCTAATGGTCGAAACTAGTTTGGTTAATACAAAATATTTTCTTTCTGATATTATTTTCTCAATTCTTATATCTTTCATATAATATTCATTGTGTCCTTTTGTCTTCTTAGTCTTATGCATTCCCATATCTGATTTAGTTTACTTTATTTCTTTGGTATTGCTAGCCTATTACACATTTGTTTTAGCCAAATATCCTCAAGTGTTCAACACTTGGCTTCTTTCTGGAGAAGGCTTCTTCTTGAGTCATGTTCTTCAATATATGATGAGGGCTTCTACTCTTAACATATACAACTGTCATAGATGATTCTCCCCATAAAAATATGGATAGATTTTGGTCATTCATCATTTCCCTAATATATTCTTCAATGGATTGGTTCTTTCTTTATGCTACACCATTTTGGTGAGGATTGTAGGGAGTAGTGAGCTCTCTCCTAATCCCAACCTCTCTGTAGAATGTCTTGAAATCATATGAGGTGTACTCTCTAGCTTAGTGAGGAGGTTGACATTGGTTAACACATATATGAGTGAACAATTTCCAAAACTTCTTTTGCTTTACACGCTTCCTTTAGAAATGGTAATTGGTGATATCACCTACCTCACCACTTGATGAAGTCACATGCTCCATGTTTTGCAAGTATCACTGTATCTCTTTCTCAAATATATCACCCGTGACCTTCCCGAAACAAGTAAAACAAGAGAAAAAGTATTTCCAATAGAAATTTTATAAGAACATATATATGGTAACAAGGATGGTAATCATCATAGAATTACCAGGGTGACCTGCCCAGGAAAAAAATAAGAAATGCCTCCTAGAGGAGATGTTAGTTCATTTTAAAACAAGTGCAATAAGCATCTATATCAATAGTACTTACATGCAACCAAGTTTACCTAGCAGTAATAGAACCTTTAAAATATTTTTGTCACAGCTATAGTGTTTACTTATACTATAACAACTATCAAAATTGATATGTGTAAATTGAAACTTTAACAATTTGATCAATCAAACCTAGAACTTGGATCCTCAACTGCCAGGGAGGGTGTGCTTGTTCCTTTGAATGTAATGAATCCAAGATCACTTATTGGACAAGGTGTCTTGTACATCACCTACAAACAAACTCATGCTTTGTTGGATGATATAACTTGAAAAGCATATACAAGTGCATACCTTTGAAATTTGTAACATCATTCAACTTGTCCTCTAATCTGAAACTAGACACCATCTTGACAAGAAGAGGTTATAAACTGAATAAAAAAGGTTCAATGATTTGAACAAGCTAGAAACTGTGAAATTTTAACTTTGACCACAAAAATCAATTTTGACCAAAATTCAACCTTTGATTTTGACTTTGACCAGTCAATCTTTGAATTTGACTTTAACCAGCCAACATTTTACTTTTACTTTGACGACTCAAACTTTGGCTTCAATCCAAAAACTCAAACTTGGCATTTTTGCTGGCCGAGGGCACTAGAAGGTGTGCTAGGATAAGGTGCACTAGAATATCCAAATATTAGGTCCAATGCTTCACTAAAAGTGCCCAAGAATTTTTTTTAGGGTTTGTTGCAACTAAAAAATAAGAAACCCTACTTGTAGCTGCAACTAGTGCTACAACGAGCTTGACAAGGAACTATCGATCTAACTTCCAGAAGTTAGACTATTCTGAAGGTAGTGTGGGCCCATAACCTATTGGAATATTTCAATGTGCTCATTTTACCATAGACAATATCACTATTATCACCCAACCATAGGCATGCAACCACCCTCGAGCACCTTAACCTTTTCTAGATAGAATGATTCCAGAAATTCATACTAGAACCAACAGATAAACCCTAACTACAACAGTAGCACAAGATGGAACCCGAAAACACCATCTAACTGCAACAACAAAAAATACAAGGACAATACTCAACTGCAGTAGTTGCAGTTTCACTTATTTGTCTATTGTTGATGCTTGAATCAGTTAGGACTGAAATGGAAAACTCACGGGGATGCAAATACCCCTGTGTTTTTATAGAGGTGGTATTCCTATATGTTTTAAAATATTTTTGGAATTCCATATTTTCAAAGCAATATAGGGCTGTGAGAAAGTTCGTCGTGATATTCAAAGAAATATAAAAGTTGCAGAAAATAAAACGTTTTGTTTCTAAAGAGAATTCCTAAGAGATGACCAAGAACCTCACACATCACAAATTTTAAAAAGATACGCATAATTTCTTTAGAGACATCATAGTTAAACTAAATATTTCTAATCACATAAAAATAAAAGAAAATGGTCCACATGCATAAGAGAACTTCAATAGAGTAAACACATGTGGAGCTCAAATAGAGAAAATGATAGATCAATCTCAAATATTTGATACTAAAAAATCAGAGTTATAAAACACCGTCAAAACTGATCCCGAAATAATTCTCTTGGGATTTCTCATAAATATAATGTCTCTTAGACACCTTCAAAATTTAAATGCATTTGTCCTTAGGACTGGGATTGGGGTTCCCATAGACCATAAAGCAAATATAAACAAGAATTAAGTTGTGGAGAGAAGAAGGTGGACGATGACATAATAGAAAGACCTTGAAAGAAGACATGAAGGATTTATCATGTTTTGGTTAAACCTTTCTAGTCAAAGAAGTGGAGTAACTGGATGAAAAACTAATCAAGAAACTAACATGTGATCATCATAAACTTACTATAATGTTCTCGATCCTTTGTTTACTTGCTTGTTGTTGTCCTTTTATTTTCCTCATTGACGGTTATAGGAACCGTCTCAACTGCTACTTCTTGGCCTTCTTTAGTTAATTTATGAATTGCCTTTTTAAACCAATATTCAATGTAATTTTTCATTGGTGCAACATTTAGTTCATGTCTGATTTTGATATTAAATAATTCTCCTTCCAAATCTCTTAAGTCATGAGAAATTCCATGTATTGCCTCATCGATATCTTTGTTTTTCATAGAATAATCAACCAGCCAATTATCTATATCTTCTTCATTATATTCAATTATGCCATAAAAGTTCTCAACCAATAATCTCTTTAATATCTCCACTTGCTCATCAAATTGTTTCTTTGTCATAAACATTGAATTGAGAATTAACTTAGGATCTTGTACCTCATCAGTGCTTCCTACTAGATCTATCTTTGTGAGTATTTTGAATAATTCTTCTCTTCTTACTATGTCTTTGTTGCATGCTTGGAAAATTTTATTCAAATTCTTAATGTTTTCTTTCCAACAGGCATTCAGTTGTTTACTTCAAATTGGAGAAGGCATATCCTCTTCTCTCCTTTTCAATTCTTTCATGTTTGAGACTTTTATCCCAAATGGAAAAACAACATCTATGTGGAATCTTTCTTCATTCTTTAAATCATCTTAGAGATACTCATGAAAAGAGTGTGCCCTTGAACCAAAATAAACAATATTTTTTGATACTTCCCATGCTTCTATTATCAATGACATTATCTTTTTAATGTTTTTTTCTCTACATAACTTCGGACTACTGTGAGAAAACTAGAAGATCCTTTTAATTTAATACTGGGTGTAGTTGGTTTAACCATTGTCAAAGGAATTGCCAGGATTGGAAGACACATCAAGGAAGTTTTCAATTCTCCGATCATTTCCTTTAATTTAGCATTTTCAAATTCTAAACCATCAATAGAGTTGTCAAGAGCATCCTTGGTTTCCCTATGGATTTTGAAAATTTGGGACGGTCACATATCCTTCAGGTTGACCTCTAAGCGAGACTTTCCCTTTTTATTCTTCTGGTCACTTCTTTCTACAATCAACATTTTAGACTCTTTATAAAAAACAACACTTTGAAAAGTGAAGGTTTCTTCTTCAGTAAAGGTCTCATTTCCAACAACTTCCAATAAACAATTTTTCTAAGCCATATTTTTTTGGTTGTTCTATTGTAGGAATAGTTCCATATCCTCCAAAGAAAATCTTTGGATGTCATTTTCTATAAGATTATCTTCTTCCTCATGCACTAAATCTTTCATTTTCTTTTTCACGAGGAGCTTGTGTGAACTCTCAATTTTTCCATGGGAAATATTCTTCTCTCCCCCTCCACTAGAACTACTGTTGACATCCTTTTTAACTAGGTGGGTCGTTAGAGCATTGCTCCTGGATGTGGTATTCTTGGGAATAACAACTACAGATTGAGCACTTCTTTCACTGAGACCTTTTCCCCTTTTCTTATAAAAATCATTACTGCTAAATAATGCTTATAGATCGCCAGCATCATGTACAGGAGTTCTTTGGTTGTTACATTCTTCTTCTTCGTTCAAGATATTTTGAATGAAAGAGTTACAAAAACCCTCTGAAAGCATATGTCCCACAAATATTTTGTTCAGATAAAAACCTTTGTTCTTTTTAGAATACTTTAAATTCACATTGTTGAAATGATTTGCAAATTCCTCAATTTTATTTATATTTCTGAACATGAACTCTCCAATCTCCCATGGAAAGGGAACAAATTTATGTTTCCTTTTTTCATGGAAAAAATGTAGCCATAATTTATATTGCATTTCCACCTCTATAATAAATAGGTTTTCAGATACATGATACAGGAGAAAAGAAGGATTCTCTTTCAAGAAAAATATCCTTATGATACTGTGATTCTCCATTTGTTCTATTGTTCCTTTTTTATCTAAAAGTATTGTAGCTTGGTCATATATCCTTGAAGCATTTTTTCCCAACAACAACCTTTTGAAGACTGAAACAAATTTATTGTAAACTTCATAGAAGAACATAGGGGTATTATGTCTGCATAGTGCCTGATAACAAAAGGTAATTGGATTTGTTTCACAATTCACCCTATTACTTATGGTTAAGTTTGGGAATTGACAACAATGCACAATAGAAGATATCATATAAGAGGCCATAAAGAATTTTCTTTCCTTTCTATAGTGTGATAACTAGGATGAGATTTCGATAGAAATGAGTTTTCCCCAATCAAAAATGGTATGCTCTTGCACTGTAAAATACAGAAAATATAAATCATGCGAGAGAGAGAAGCAATGCTTTCCTGACTTTTCAACCTGGTAAATAGCCATGAAATTTATCACTAAGGGTTTTTTCTAGCGGGAAAAACCTCCCTATGACTACACTAGGGTTCAAAATGTAGGTAGATTGATTAACCGTCTAAAATTCAATTAATTCTCTATACTACCCCAAACATACCAAAACTCATATGAAGAAAGAAAGAAAAAGGATATCGGGTAACTATACCTCTAATCCCATGTATGATGATGACCTCCTCATTCTTGGAAGTTCCACTGAATACACACCTCCTCCCAGGGATGACTTGCATCCAAAGATTGACAAACAAAAAACTACAAGGATGTTATTCCATATAAAATTTAGGGTTAGATGTTGGAATGTCAAACATAAACCAATAAAAGTATTCAAGACACCATCATTTGGGATAGGAAAATGTAATTATTTTAATAATAACACAATGATTATACCTTTACAATCAAAGTTAGCTACCATTCTGCGAACTTGGTCTGGGCTGCTCTTCACCAAGCTCCAAGTGCACCTTGTATGAACTTCTCCTCTCAAACTGTTGATCTCTTCTTGGGAAGTGAATGGGTTCTGATGAAGGAAGATGGGGCTAATGAGGGAATGCTAAGAAAATTCTCAGAAAAGGAAGCAATATCTTGGGCAAGTAGGGGAAGTGAAATCGGGCAGATTTTCACTATTCTTATTCTTACATGTGAAATGAGACCCCAACACCTCCTTTTATATGACAAAAGGATGGTTATTCGGTTGGTTGATGGGCTATAGAAGGTGGATTAGTTTGGAAACTACCCAATAGCTTGTAATCTCAACAAATTCCTTGCAACTTTTCCAAGTATACGCAAGACGTAATGGTGAAACATGCATATGTATGCAATATGTAGTGGTGCATAAAGTGTATGTACGCTGGAAGTAATGGTGCAGGGTGCATACATATTCAAAAAATTGGTTTTTTAAGAAGAACAACTCATCAATGCTTTGGAAAAAATGCAACTAAGAGGACCAAGGATTTGTATGCATGTGTAGAGAAATTTAGGGTTATAAAATATTCCCCCTAATGTGTGAGGTCAGAAGAGCATATGATGGCCTAAATACATTACAAAATATTCACCAATGTACGAAATCGAGTGAGTCCGGAACCAAAGTTCAGGAGGTGCCATCTGCAAAATAACAATTGTCTCTTTGAGGTGGGCATACCCATGCTCGAGATGAAATAAATAATGGATTCCAATCAAATACATTGAATATCCATGTCATATAACTATATAAAGTGTAGCCATGATAAATACACAACGGATCTACATCTCAAAATCAAAGATATACAAATATAGTATCCATCTTCCAGAAGCCAGTAACGCTTGATAGATGGGGATGAGGTTTTCATAGCTCAAGCTACAACTTCAAGATATTCAAAACTCAGGTAAGAGTATAATGGGAGTGTATAACTCACTATCATGAGGTCTTTGACGGCTTGTCGGGAAATGACAAGTGGATCTCAATGATTAGGCAGCAAACTTCATTGATTTTGAAACAAGACTTGACTGGACTCTCAGGATGGATGACTCATGAGGTCAAGAGACAAAATGCAGAAAGGACGACTTAGGTTGGGTGAAAATTCCCTTGGACAAATCATGAAATATGATCAGACTCAAACAACATGACATTGACATAAGTTCACGATGTAGGAGACAATGTAAGATCTCCACATGTTTGGAAGAGTAATCAAAAGGAGGAGGACAAATATCTATGTAGCGAGAACAACTTCCTAAGGTCATACTAGATCCTAATGATTGACAAACAAATAGAAGGATGTGCTTTGTCCAAGGGAGACTCTTTGTGTTGCCAAAAAATAATACATATTTCCCGTCCCCTCTTTTTGGGATATTTGAGTTTTTTGTCTTTTTCAAATTTTTAAAGAGCTTGAAAAAGAATAAAAGAATGCTATGTTACAAATGAGGAACGAGTTTCACAAGAAAGAATAATAGTTCCAGGCGCAATGAAAACACTAATGCTCAAAGCAAGGAGATATGTGCAGGAAAACGAAACTCGGGGAAAATTCCTCCATGGGTCAAGGTGTCAGGTCGCAGAGGCAAAGTGATACAAGGATTGCTTATAAGGAATGCTTCAAAGGTTCAGTTGAGAGTAACATGGAGATGAAATTAGGTCAAATACACAGAGATGCAAATGAAATGAATCAAGACACAATGAAACCCCCTTCAATGTAATTTTAATTAGCCCAGAGAAGGTAAGCTTGGTAGTTTTTTCACGTTTAGAGAATCTTAAAAAATGTAAAAGAAGACTCCAAGGGGTACCTTTTTCAAATATAGTGTAGTCAATTCGAAAAAGGGGTAAACTAGCACTGAAAAATACGTCTATTCAAAACCATTTTAATGAGTGTGACAAAGACAATATCACTCGGCAATATTTTCAATTTTAAAGACTCTGAAAAGAGCTTAACTATGGACTCACAACCTTTTTATGAGTTTAGTCTCCTTAGACTGAAAAAGTATAAAAGTTATTGAGGAGAACTCTCCCAACGAGACGAATCTCTCGAGGCATACCCTTTTCTACAATAATCTATAGGCTGGAAAAAGGGGTAAAATCATGCCAATAGATGTTCTTCCGGACCAATTTAACGAGTGTGAAGGAACAAGGTCACTCGACGATCTTTTCAATTTTAGGGAGCCTGAAAAGATCTTAACTATGGACTCTGTGGGGATTTCTTTTTTGTAAGTTTAGTCCCTCAGGACCGAAAAAGGGTTAAATGTATGCCTGATAATACTCTTCTAGAGAACCGAAGTTCCTAGAGCATACCTTTATTCATCCAATTGACCATTCGGACCGAAAAAGGGGTAAACTGCTGTCAGAAAGACATGCCTTCAAATATGAGCTTGGCAAGCGTTAAGGGAAACAAGGTTTCTCAACAATCTTTTCATGTTTAGAGAGTCTGGAAAGGGCTTAAAGAAGACTCCATAAGGTTACTTTTCTCAGTTAGTCCAGACAAGATAGAAAAGAATAAATCTAGTCTCGTCGGATGTTGCTTTTGGATTTCAAAGCGAGCTTGAAATACAACAAAGCGTGCTCATTTTGGGAGTCTCGAGGGTCAGGAAAAGAATGATGGTGCATCAGACAAATGAGGTTCAATCCTGTAATCATGACAGGACTAACAAGGAGTCTCGAGCCTATAGTCATTATAGACAGCATGGATGCCAGAATGAAACAAGGATCTATCTAGGGAATCCATGTAAAATTAGGCTCTACCACCTAATCACGACACTTCTAGAGCAACAATGAAGGTTCTGTGTCTCACTTCAGTGGAATCAATCTTATGGAAAAAAAGAAAAGAGAACGAGATGCAGAAAGTGGAGGTGAAATCCTAACTTATATGAAAATTTTTGGAAAAAACAACTTTTACCAAAGGACATTTTAAAGTGACTCATCCCCCAAAAGGTTACCAACCCAAAAGAAAAGTGTACTATAACATCCAATAAGAAACTCGGAAACAGAATCAAATAATTTCCAGGACAGGAAACAAAATGACAAAGGGGGTCCAAAAAGTGGCAAAAGGGGCCAAAAAAGTCTATAAATAGAAGCTGACAACTCATTTTCACCATTGCAATTTGAAAATCAACCAAAAGGAGAAAAATCCCCTTTGTTAAATAAGTTGATTATGGGAGCTTCAATGGATGAAACGAACTTCCGCTTGGACCAAGTAAGTAGAAATCCACCCCTCTTGCATTTACATTCCTTACGCATTTATTTTTGTTTTATGGGGGCATGCTCTCCTAAAAAGAGCAACTCTGCATGTGCGTAGGATGTCCAAGGACAACCCGCATATGTACACAGGAAAAAAATAGTCTTCCCACGTACATATGTGACTGAGGCCAAAAAATCCCCCGTCCACCCTTAAAAGCTTGGAAATTTTTTAAAATGCAAGAGCTAACTCCCTTTTAATCTACCATGGAGTAGGATGTATCTCCATTGGAGGGAGAAGGAACAGAAGGACATTGATATACTAGTCGATGAGGACCCTGCTGCCATTGCTTCATTGAAACAATGTGGTTTGTGGAAGTTCTTCAGGTGTCCATTTATGAAAGAACAACCCAGGCTACTGAATGCCCTGATTGACTACTAACATCTGAATGCAGAGGCATTCATGATAGAGGGACTTTCGTTAACTCTAATGACTGAGGAAATTTACTGCTTGACTAGCCTCTCGAGGAGAGGGGAACCAGTTAATGTGCAGATATTTCCCCCTGGGCCTTTTAACATCGAGACTACATCCAATTGTACTTTGAGGTTGGCACTAAGAAGGTAGGCTCTCAAGTTCCAATTCACAAGATCACCAATTTGTCTCTAAGAGAGATCCTGCTACTTATTGGGTGGATTAGTGGATCTACGAACCTTCACCAGGATTCCCGGGCATACATGCATTGTGACATTCAGTTCGAGGAGGCACATATATTCAACTGGAGTATGACCATGCTCACATGCATGAAGAGACAATTGAAAGAGTGTCGAGAACGTAGCAACAAGAGCTTCTGGTATGAAACTATTATTTTCTCTTTCTTCTTCTTCGAGAGTTCCCAGTCTGAGTCCTAGAGAGAATATATGGGGGCATGTGGCCTCCTTCCCAGTAGTATGCAGATGGGAAGCACTGTTTCCACGATAGGGGTGAGGGAGGACCATAGAGGCCTTTGATGATAAATTTTTTGACTGGTGGGCACAACAGATTCCAGCAATAGAGGACTGACCCTATGATGGAATCAACTTTTCTATGGATCCAGACATGCCCATGCCTCCCGGAGAGGAGAGAGGAGAGATAGGTAACATATTTTTTAAAGTTTTTTTATTTTTAATTGTTTTTATATATATAATTTTAATATATGTATCAAAGTACTGAATTTTATGTATCTTTTATCTACAGATGTCGGACCAATGCGCCCGACGGAGTTCACGAGGAATCGGTGATGTCCTCGACTAGAGGCAGGACCAACAGTAGCCGACGGACCAGGAGTCACAGGGGGACCTCTAGCCTGAGAGGCTGAGAGAGTTTTGAGGCGGGTGGAGTGCAACCTGACTACACTCACTTGTACAGTACCCATGGTTGAGATTGAGGATCTCCTGCCTTCTATGAAGCATCATGTAGTGGGGGTGCCACAGACTTGGGTCCAACTCTTATGACGTTTATCCAATGTTGTTTTTCGCTATGGAAGAGCTAATAGGCCATGAGCTTAGATAGTCTATAATTTTATGTGTCAAGGGCACCAATATATAATTTTTTGAGGTCATAAGCCCCGCTATGTATACTAAACCTTTTTTTTGAGGCATTCACGCCCACCTGTGTACTCATGACATTTCTTCACACACACACACACACACACATATATATACATCTTATTCACCTATGGATCACATTTTTTACAATTGTATGTACATGTGTATATGTGTGGTTCTTTTTATGTGTGTGCAACATGCCAATACAATACTTGATTAGCTTGAGTATCTTTCATTTGATTAAATCTCCTAGGAACATGGATATACGTAATGTAATCAAAGTAACATTCTAAGAGATGTACCCTAAGGAAACATTGGTGCAAAGTTGTATCATAAATGGGGTAAACTCCATTTAATTGGGACACAACCAGATGAGAATATAAGTAGACCCGAAGGTGAGAAATGCCATGCGACAAAGCGTCACAAAGAAACTCTATCATTGCATTGTACTCGGTGACATTGTTTATGGCGTCACCTAGACAAATACCTCCAGAATATAGAAACTGGCCTCCAGGTGTGAAAATCACCCAATCTGTGGAAGCAAGCCTCCAAGTGTGTCGGCTAGCATCATCCATGAACCCAAAGAACACCTCCTATTCACTTGACATATTCCATAGTGAAAAATAAGACATAAATAACTACACGTCCATAAAAAAGGAAGACAAAAAACTGTATAAGAACTATAGATATGTGCAAGAAGTCACCCAGGTGACAAACCTAAGAGTAATAATTCTTGAGGTAGAGCCCATTTCTAGGCTCCACCAAGGCATTTCCTTCAAATTCAACCAGACGATAAGAGCCCTTATTTAATATCTCTTTCATGATGAATAGTCTAAACCATATGGGTTTGAACTTGCCTTCTCCCAGGGGATCCTTGTCTTTATCATAGACCAGGACAAGATCACCTTCGAAGAAAATCTGAGGATGAACTGGTCGATCGTACTGACACTTGACTTGTGGCTTATGAGCCTCATCAGTTGAGGTTGAATCATGATGTTGGTCATCGAGTTGCTCGATATATAATAGGAGTTCCTCAAGCAGTGAAGTGTCTAGTAGTAATTCCACTTCCAACTTTAAAGACGGGATCTAACACTCAATAGGAAAGACTACTTCCAACCCGTATACGAGTTTAAAAGGTGAAAAAATGGTGGTAGTATTTACATACGTTCAGTAGGCCCACACCATCGATTACAATGTCAAATGCCAATTTGACTTGGAAGAATTGATCATTCGCTGAAGAATAGTCCTGAAATACTTATTCACAGCTTCAACCTGACCATTTGTTTGTGGGTAGTAGGGTGATGAATGTTCTTTCCTCAACCCAAGCTTTGATGTTAAATCGGTCATCATTTTGTTTTGGAAGTGACTTCCATGGTCAATGACAATCTCCTTCGGGATGTCAAACCTTTCTACTATCTGGTTAAAAATGAAAAGATTCGTTGTTTCTTCATCATTGTTAAACTTTGGCATAGGCTCGACCCACGTTGTGAATTATTCTACTGCTACGATGATGTAATGATGCCCCCTGGATGAATCTGGGTGACATGTAGTAAATGCAATCCCCCACTTGGTGAAAGGACCAACAACAATGACAGGAAACATGGGAGTAGGATGTTCCCGCATCTTCCGAGAGAATATCTGACATGTGTGGCACATCTTGACTGTCTCAATGCAATCCTTGATTAACGTAGGCCAAAAGTAACCGAAACGTAGAATCTTTTGGGTTGATTCCAACCCAGAAAAATGACCACCACATGCTCCAGTGTGGTAGTCGTTCATAACGAGCTCTTCTTCCTCGTGTATAAGGCACTGATGAAGAATGAAATCTACACCTTGACGATACAAAGTGTCATAGAGTATGAGATAGTTTCGTGCCTGATGGAAAATTCGTCAACTCTCATCGTGGGAAGTAGAAGCAGGGAACTTCAAAGTCTAGAGATAGACTAGTATATATCCATACAAGGGGTCCGAAGATGCGATTAGAAAAATATCTCCTTTATTAAGCGATTCTTCAGGTGTGAAATCACTATATTCGATCGGAAGTTCCAAAATAAGTTCCGCAAAGACCAACGACTTTTTGGATTTCATGGAAACAAAATACAAGTCAAATTCTTGGAGGATTACAATCCATCTGCTAATATTTCCAACAATGACCCATCATGTCAACAAACATTGAAAAGGGTTCACAATGGTAATGACAGTGGTCTTGTGAAGCAGAATATAATGATAGAACCATTGGAAAGCATGCACTACTGCAAAAGAAAGCTTCTCAACATGGGAATAGTTGAGTTTTGTCCCAACTAGGCCTCGACTCCGGTAATAAATAACATGCTCCTTGAGAAGATCATCCTCTTGAACCAAGACCATGTCGATGGTCAACTCTGAAGTAGCCAAGTACAAGAAGAAATATTTGTTATAATCGAGAGGCTAGATCATAGGGGTAGACATAAGGGTGCATTTCAACGCTTCAAAAGAGTGTTGAGCGGCTTCGTCCCAACAAAATGGGACTCCCTTTTTCAAAAAATGCATAAACCATTTAGTGATCTCAGTGCAGTTTGTGACAAAATGTCGAAGAAATTTTTCTTTCCCCTATCAGCTCTGAAGATGGGGTATTGTGCACGGGGGAGGAAATTGAGAGGATCAACCATGATCCCTGTTGTTGAAACAATGAAACCTAAGAGACAACCCAACATCACACAGAGACTGCACTTGTTAGGATTCAAGCAAATCTGATAGTAGTGACATCATTTGAAGATTAGTCGGAGGTGTGTGGGATGATCAAATCTCTTGCGAGAGCGTGATGCTAGATCATCAAGATATGCCTCAACTATATGTATAAGGTCATGGAAAGAAAATGACATGACCCACTGAAAAGTGTCTCCAACATTCTTCAGGATGAAAGGCATATTATGATATGCGATGTGACCCAAGGACAAATAAAAGTTGTTTTATGATGGTCTTCGGGTTTGATCTGAATCTAGTTATATCCCGAAAAACCATCCATGAATGAAAAGACCTCACAGCCTGTGCATTCATCGACAATCTGATCAATGAATGGGGTGGGAAAATTATCTTTCAGAAAATCCTTGTTCAAGTCATGGAAGTCCATGCACACACAAATAGTACCCTATTTATTTTTAACCGGAATGGGGTTTGACACCCATTCTGTCAACTGTATGCGGTAGATAAAATCAACTTTGAGCAGTTTCTCTACTTTAGCCTTAATTGTTGCCGCTTTCCGAGGTTTCACTGAACGAAGATTATGTCAGACCGTCTTGGCGTAAGGATAAGTCGTTATTTCATGTTTGATGATTCTTGGGTCTATGTCAGGCATTTCATCATAATATCAGGAAAAAATGTCACAAAATTATTTAAATAAATCCATATAAATTTGAATCTCTTCGGGGGAGAAGTCTGCTCTGACAAAAACATTCTGCACGATGCTAGGGGTTCTAGAGATATCTATGGGGATAGTTTCATTGATACTCACCATATTACCCTCAGCATAAATTGCGTGCATAGACAGAGGATTAATAGGACAAGACCTATCTCCATTCATACTCAAAAAAAAAATTCCTGCCTCTATTCTCCTTAACTCCGGTAGGAGGTAAGATCTATGATGGAAATCATCCCAGGGTCTGTCTGAACCAGTCAATGCCTCAAGAATCTCCTCGTCTAAGGGAAAGAGAACCTTGAGCCCAAATAGGCTTGAGAAGTGGATCTAACTCCTATGCGGGAGTCATATCGAGATCGACTGAAGCTTGCTAGACAATGTTCTACACAACTTGAGCCATGGAAAAGGGCATGGCCATGTCAGAATGTCCTGTCCCTTCCATCAATGTCAATGGGGAAGGAAGAGTCAATGGATCGTGAAATTAGGTCGTTCGAAATGACAACATTTGAAAACTTTCATCCTTAGGATGGTCGAGGGAAGTCGATATAAGCTTGACATCTCTAAAAGGAGACAAGTAATCGAAAGTACCCATCAATGATGGACACAAACCAACCCCTACGTTGACAATGACGAGATGAGGATTATCAATCATCGGGACCATGGATGCCCCCGATGAAGGATCAAAATGGGAGAAATAAAAATGGTCAATACTCACAATCTGACCCTCATGTGGAAACAACAAGAGACGAAAGACTGTAGCAATCATTACATGCATTTCATAGGTCCAACTCCTTCCTAACAAAAGTTTGTAATCGAGAGGCGCATTGACCACTTAAACTTCGACACACATGGTATTTCCTCCTAACTACATGGGGAAAGAAGCAATAATTCCATGTGGTTTGAACAAATGACCGTCAAATGTCATAAGCAATGTAGGTGATGGAGACAAAACGAGTTGGCCAATGTCCTTCCAAAATGCCAACGAGATCACGTAAGTCGAGGTGCCCTTTTCAACCATCTAACGAAATATATTTTGAGTAGAATATTTCATGGTGTAAGCCACTATTATTTGAAATGAAATCTAGTAAGAAATATGAGGTTTCAAGTTGGTTGGATCGAGAATGACTACTCCCGGGTTAGAAGTCTATGCAGATCCCAAGGAGGATAGCATAGATTTTCTCTGTGAAGGGAAGCTCTGGAGGACTTCCAAAGCGGACATTGCGCAAGGGGTTTGTGAAAAATCTTCCACGACAGAGTAGTTATGGGAAGCCCTCACATTCGTATGATGAGAATGTTTCTTGAATGCATGTTTGGGAATGTGTGTCATTGTTTCTCCCATCATCTTCTCAATCTGCAGAGGAATCGGTGGGTTTGTGGCTTCTTTTCCCCTTTCGCCATATTCCGACATTGCGTAATCTCGGGCCCTAGTCGCTATATAAGAGTCACCTTTCAACATGTATGCATTCACGGTCGGGTTATTACCAGTAGACATGGGGGATCCCTCACTGTCCCCCCTCTGTGCTCGAGGATGGTGAAGCTTAATCAATGTTTTTCCCATGTGGGAATGGGTTCATCAGCACAATATTTTGTTGTTGCGTCAATATCTTTTGAGCCTCTACAAGTCAAGGGAACAGGTGATTCAGGTGTTCCTCCATGCAAAGGTTACACAGATACTTCAACTTTCTCTTCTCTGTTTTTTCCCCGCCAACATTTTTTTTATCCTTTTTGTCCCCTTTACCCTTCTTGTTCTGTTTTTTCTTCTTTCCTTGAGGCTACTGGTTGGCCTTTGGGTTCGTTGACTGCACGCTATGTACATCTGACATTTGGGTAGGATGAACAACCGAACCAGAGGTCTGGCTGACCGTAGTCTATTGTATCGACAATTGTTGCAATTGATTTGACAACAAATCAATGGAATTTCCTTGTGGTGAGCCCACAATACCATAGGCATGGGGTTTAGACTTTTGTTTGGCCTTGCTGAGGATGGACCTTGGTGCATCTAGAAAAATATCATAGAGCCTGTTGGACTAAGAGTAAATTAGTTTGAGATGTTGTTCTCTCATTATTGCATCCTCCTCTAAAAACACTCCAGAAGTTTCTACATCTTTGGATACAATCGACACCAAAGGCTTCAGGAACCACTCCAACAAGAAATCCCATGGGACCTATACCTTAATCAATCTCTTTCAATGCCGCCATTCTCGGATGTGGTTGGAGATATGGTTGGCCTTAGTCTACTCAAAGTTGGCCAACAATTCAGTGTCGACATCATATCTCATGGGTAACTGGAAATGGTTTAGGAAGACCATTGCCAAGTCATTAAAGTAAGAATACCTCGAGTATTTGAGCTTAATATACCATTTCGCGGTAGGCCCGATAAGAGTGCGTTGAAAAAGGTGCAACTAGATGGAGTCGTCTTGCGGTGAGTTTGATGAGCACCATAAGTGGAAGGTTGTCACGTGATCACTTGGGTCTTTGCTAGGATTTCCTTCAAATTTTGGAATATCCAAGGGAAAATTAGGCAGCATGGGGGGCCAACACGGATGATGACAAATTGGGTCATTAAGCAACCTTGACAAGTCTGGCATATGTAGCATTTCCAGAAAAAATAGTTTAGGTTGAGTACTATGTACAGGAAAAAGGGGTCATGGAGTTTGACTGGCACCAGGTTGCCAGGAAAAGTTAGACTGCTCGCTAGGGTTCTGGTAGAAATCGTGGCCTTGACCAATGTATGGAAACTATGTTTGTTGGGATATCATTGACTGACTCTCGTAATTGGATGACATGGGTTGGGCGGGGATTTCTCCATGCGTTTTGTTCCAAGTATTTTGGAAGGGGATACCCCCAATCGATCTGACGAGCATAGGTATTGAACCTTGACCAGGGTTACATTGGCCATGGAAGGGGTTTCCCCTTACCACTATCCCTTGCAAGGGAACTCATCCCTGCCAAATATTACAAATTCCCTGAGAGGAGAAGACTCTTATACTTGCCCCCTGTGTAGGAATAGTATCCTGCATAGGGTTCTATTTCCCAAAACCGGGGTTGCCCCTATCCGAGACGACAACCAAAGAAAAAGTGTTCTTCCCAAATGCGGCGAACAAAGAGAACTGCATGGATCCCACCGACGTAGTGTAATACGAAGGTCCTAAATTGCTTGCTCCAAACAAGCTGTAGTTATCATTGGGCCTGATGTGTTTCTGGAAAGAAACACCGAGTGAGGGGGAAAAAGGATTTATATGACCCCAATCATAAGGGATAGCATTAAAAGGGACTGTGGTGCCCCTAGTAGACCCTTGCATGAGAGTGTTTGAGTTCCCTACCCCCAAAGCCATGGTATGTAAGGTGGAGTAGGTGAGGATTGAATTTGAATCGAAGTCAAAATCCTATATGAGAATGGGGGGCATGTCGCACTCTACATAAATGGAGCAGCGGTCATTGTCTATGAAGGTATCAGAACACTTCTTGAGGTAGAGGGAGTCAAGACCACTATGGTATGGACTGGCGAAGGTGTGTTAGGAGGAAAGATACCCGCTGTGGTAGTAGACAAAACAGGAGTATGAGGACTCCTGGATGAAGTAGCAACATTTTCTTCCATGGATGCTTGTAAGACTAGATGATGCTCGAAAGGTGTCACCTTAGGAGGCACAACTTGTACTAATATTGGCATCGAAAAGTTAGTAATTGGAGGGTTGGATGGCCCAAGAGATTCTTCTTCAAGGTCATAAATAGTAGGTTCCTCTGGAGTATAATAATCTCCTCACGGAGCAAGCTCGAGCACAGTTTCCGATGGCCCGATCGCTTTGAACGATCCTTGTTGGTCAAGTCTTTTCCGTAACGGTGGAGGAGGTGTCTCTAATGAAACTAGTGGTAGGCCTTGAGGCCCTCGCAACTAGCAGAGCTCTTGATCTTCCACTTTGTGAAAAGATCAATCGACACAGTAAGGATTAAATATTGTTTAAAAACCAAGAACTCACTACAAAAATTCCTATAAGAGAAATCAAGAAAACAACTATCTAGTAGGAAGAACAGTTATGCCAACCAACACTAGAGAAACTAACCAGTGCAAGTGCAACTCGAACACGAAAGCACCCTCCGGGTATACTCTATGAAGTGTGACCCGACGTCTATCCTAGGTACCATGGTATACCCCTGCAGTCACATGTGTAAGTTCCTAGGATATGGGAAACTAAGTTTTCATCTCGTATTTAGTCACCAGGTAGGTACAGTCGATAGTCGGGCAGATCACAATGAGAAGAATAACAATTCTAAAACCTATCTAGGGTATCAAAAGAAAGTGGTCCAGAAGACAATAGAGGATCTTGAATGGATTCAATGTCCACAAAGCTCCGTAGGCAAATGCAGTCAATATTATTCCCACATCAAATCCTCAATATGCATTCCCCATTACGTATAGTCTGGATTTGGAGGGTTTATCTCCGTTGTCTTTCCTCATGCGACCTCATGTTTATCCCTTCTGTTAGAGGGGGATCCCAGATAAATTTTACGACACTAGACTTTAACACTCCCTAACTCTGACTCCAATGTTTGTTTAAACAGCCTTGGAGAATTTCATCTCCAACCTAATTCAAGGTCGTAACCCTAAATTAGTTGGTTGACCCTACAAACATAAAAAGTCTAATTAATTTTAGATTTAACATTCCTTTTAATGGCTTGATTTACTCAAGGGATATGGCATTGAAACTAGTGATTTTATAAGAGACAAAGAAGAGAAGAAAAATATGAAACTTAAAAGAAAAATTACTTCTAATCAAAATCAAAGTTTTACAACTAACTCTTTATAACCAACTTTTCTTTAACTAACATTTTCAAGATCTTTGAAAAGAAGACCTAAAAAATTTTTTTGTTTGAATACAAGCTACTTATGTTTCAAGAAATCAATAAAGAACTTAAAAAAAAGACTCGTTTTCCTTTCTAGTAAATAACCAACTCTAACGACTTTACCAAACTGATTTTTTTTTTTTTAATTGCTTCAAACAAAAAATATGAAATAAATATTTTTTCTATTTTTTCAAAGAAAGTGAAAACGGGTAAAAAGAACACTAAAACAAGACTGAAACAGATCTTTGGCCCACTGCAGATCGTAGGGAATCACTAAAGAAACCAGAAAGGAAGATCTATAATTCAAAAGACTTGCTTAAAACCCTTTTAGAAGTAAACACAAGAAAATCAAGAAGACAAGTAAACTGAACATGAAACTAGGCTATGGCTATAAGACAGAGACTCTAGACTGATCCAAGAAACCCTGAGAAGTGTGAAATTCAATCAGGAAAGAGGCCAACTCATTCTTTTTTCAAAAATTATCTTGCAACAAAGACGCGGGTTGTTGCATCAACGACCTGCATATGTACGTGGGATGTTTACTAAGCAGAGCGTGTATGTACGTGGGTTGACTCAAGATAGGGTGCATGGACCTCTGTATCCTTCCAAAAAAGAAAAGAATGGATAGACTCATAGGGCAGGGACAACCTGTAACATCCCCAGCCCTCCAAAGGTCGGGCAATGCTACCAACACTTATGACTTTAGCCCTTTAAAGCTATGATACCATATTGTAACATCCTTTGGGCTGTCAACCCACATCAGTAGTAATGCTACTGCGGAATAACACTTATATAACATGCATTTAAATAATTTGAATACATTAACATAGAGTAAGCACATAATTAATTCTAGCATATATAATCCATGGAATTAATAATAATTCATATGTACAACAACATACATGATAACATATAAGCATCACAGGCATGCAAAACATAATATTAAGCACAAAATGGTACTTATATTTGAAACTATATGGAATTCAACTACTATGTTCATACCTTCCACGAACCTCCCAACCTTAGACCACGCTGCTCATCACTCCCAGCAGTAGGTCACCCCCGAGCTGGGACTAAGCTCCATCGGGCAAGGAATCCTAGGCTAGGAAAGGTCAATGGGAAGACACCCAGTTATAGAGGAAAGATTTTCTCCTAGGAGCCACTTATGCCCATTGCTCACAGACTCTCATTCCCCACATGCCTGTCCCACCCTAGGAGTATACACCTTCACTGTCTCCAAGACAGTCCTTCAGCTGCTAACCTCCCTTGCCTTGGGCTTCAGCAATAGACTAAACCAGAAGTCTCAGAGTTTTGTAGAAGCTACATGACCCCTTCCAAGAGTGCTTACTTCCTCAGCACACTCTCTCACATAGAGAGAGTTTCTCATAGGTCTGGCGACATGTTCTTTCAAATGCAACCACCTCCCTCACCTAGAGAGAGTGTTACACATCGATTAGACAACTTGTTTCCTTAAACTCAGGTTCTAATGCAGTCGGGAAACTATGAGGCTTAACACAAACATACACTGGACAGAAATCCACCTAAAGTCAAGCACTGCGCAGCCACAACAGTCCATGAGAAACACAGACACGGGCTTTCCCAAACTGGTGACAGACAGACGTTACAACATAACAAGGCTCGAAAAATATGAGACACTTCAGTTTTCTCAACCACTGACACAAGACGACTTCCTAGTTCTAGTTTTGGGACTGTGTAATGGTGCACAGAGATCTCACGCACAGGATTGAACTGTCTAGGTAATGGATATGAAAACAAACACCAGACAAAGGTCGATCATGGACACCCATGAGTTCAGATGGAGGATGGAGAATGGAAGGTTGAACCCCGGACTCAGGTGATGGATGGAATAATGCAAAACCCCCAACATGACTTATTCCTCTGGTTTTAACTGCATGTGCCCAGGTCGACACGTGTCTCCCTGGGGCTGCATGCTTCCTATTTTGCACATATTTCCCTTTCTAGAAACTTAGGATAAAATATATACATTTTCACAGTACTTTGGAATAATAATAAATTATTATTCCCAAGGTCTTAAGCTGCCAAGATTAGCCCCACTTTTCAACCTTTCAGCCCCCTCTCCCTTACCTAGGCTTTGTGGAAGCTTAGTCCCCCCATCACTCATTCATCGTGGTTGGTCCACACACAGAGATGTTTATGTTTTATTAATAATGTGCATAATTACATGTACAAAATCAGGCTCCTAGCCTTTAACACATAGGCTCTCTGGCCTAATAAACACATAATCCTATCAACTTATCAATATTCGGCTCACCAAGCTACAAAACATGATTTATAATTCATAAACATGATTACAAAAGGGCTCGTCCTTTGGGATATTACAATCCCCTCCCATTATTTTTGCATTGTCCTCAGTGCAACTTTCACACAACATCCCCAGGATTTTCAAAATCTTCAAAAATATGTTGGTATTCTGCCCTCATAGCATCCTCATGCTCCCATGTCATGTCCTCAGGACCGTACCAGGTCCACTAGACCTTTACAAGCCTTATAGCTCGATTCCTGAGTTGTTTTCTTTTCCTTTCCAATATGCGCACATGATGCACTTGTAGGACATCTTCTTCATCCACCTGAATCACATTCCAATCGATGACATGATTAGCATTAGGTATATATTTATTAATAAATGAAACATGAAACACATTATGTACATTCATGGATGCAGGTAATGCAAGCATATATGCAATTGGCCCAATCCTTCCTAGGATTTCAAATGACCCACAAAATATGGCTGCCAACTTGGCACAGTTTCCCAACCTCAGGGAACGTATATTAGCTTTCACTTTAAGGAAAACATGGTCACCCACTTTAAGCTCCCTATGGGTTATGTTTTTATTAGCATAACTTTTCTGCCTATCCTAGGCAACTTTCAAATTCTGCTTAATTTTTAGCATTTGCTCTTCCATTTCCTTGAGCAACTCTGGCCCAACTACTGCTCTGTCAATTGGATTATCCCAGCTTACTAGAGTATTGCACTTTCTACCATAAATCACTTCAAATGGGCTCGTTTTCAACTATTCTTGATACCCATTGTTGTAGGTGAATTCTACCAAGTGCAGGTAGTCTTCCCATTTCTATGGTTTGTCCATCACATACATTCTCAATATGTCTTATATCACTCGATTCATCCTCTGTATCTGTCCATCCAACTCAAGATGGTAGGCTGTACTGAAATTCATATTCATTCTAAATCCCTTGAATAACCCCTTCCATAAATTTAAGGTAAATTTCGGGTCTCTGTCAAACACAATTGTCTTGGTAATTTCGTGCAATCGTGCCACTTCCTTCATAAAAATATGAGCAACATCTGCCGCCTTATGAGTAGTCTTTAGTGGAATAAAATTGGTAGATTTAGTAAGCTTGTCCACCACCACCATGATTGAGTCATGTTGCTTGCCTATTCTAGGAAATCTCATGATGAAATCCATTGTCACCACTTCCCACTTCCACTCAAGAATGGGTAAAGGATGCAGTAACCTTTTTGGGTGCCTGTGCTGAGCTTTAACCTTCTTGCACTCCATACATCTTGCGATGTATTCAACAATCTCTTTCTTCATTCATGGCCAGAAATAATGGCTCTTGACTGTTGCCACAGTTTTCTGATATCCAGGGTGCCCTACATAAGGGACATTATGCATTTCATGCAAAATTATATGTTTCAAGTCCTGGATATTAGGTACATAAATTATGTTCTTGTACATAATTATTCCGTCAACCCCTAATTTATAAATCTCCACTTTTTGTGGCATCTTACCATGCTGTAGCTTTGCTACCATCTCCCTATACTTCAAATCTGCATTTGCAGCTTCCAAAATTCTTCCTTTATATTATTTCGGTACATGCTAATGGTTGTAGCATGTAAGTTGTGCACCTTTCTATTGAGTGCATCGACCACCTTGTTTTCCTTCCCTTTGATATGCTTGATATCAAAGTTGTATTCACATAGAAACTCTAGCCACCTACTATGCCTAGCGTTCAGGGTGGGCTAGTCAAACAAGTATTTCAAAATGTTGTGGCATGTTCTTAATTCAAATCTCCTCCCCATGAGGTAATGTATCCATTCCCTCAGAGCGTGAACGATGTCTTCCAACTCCAAATCATGAGTTGCGTAGTTCCTTTCATGCTCTTTCAACTTTCTGGATTCATAACAAATTACGAGTCAATTCTGACTGAGGACTCCTCCCAGTCCTTATTTGCATGCATTGGTGCATACCAAAAAATATTCGTTTGGGTCTGCAATCCTCAGGATTGGAGCATTGGTTAACAATGTCTTCAATTGTTGGAAGCTTCTCTCACAATCCTCTATCCACATAAACTTCTTCTCCTTCCTTTGCAAAGAAGTGATAGGGTGAGCTATTCTCGAGAATCCTGCAATAAACCTTATGTAATAACCAGCTAGACCCATAAAGGATATGACATCTATCACGTTCTTTGGCACTGACCATTCTCTGATGGCCTCAAAATTCTCAGGATCCACGACGATCCCTTCTTTTGAAATAATATGCCCCAAGTAGTGGATCTGTTCCTGATAAAATGAGCATTTTCTCAACTTTGCATACAGCTGGTGCTCTCTTAGCACTTGAAGCACCATACTTAGGTGTTTTTCATGCTCATACTCTGACATGGAATACACCAAAATGTCATCCAGGAAGACTATGAAAAACTTGTCTGGATAGTCCCTAAATACACCATTCATCAGGAACATAAAAACAATAGGTGCGTTCGACAATCCAAACGACACCATGGTGAATTCATAGTGGTAGTACCTTGTTCTGAAGGCGGTCTTGTTGATATCTTCATCCTTTATTCTCACATGGTGATATATTTATCTAATATCTATCTTCGAAAATATCCTAGCACCTTTCAACTGATCGAAAAGATCGTCGATCCTCGGCAAAGGATGCTTTTTCTTGATAGTTACTTTGTTTAATTGTCTAAAATCAATACACAACCTCAACGTTCCTTCCTTCTTCTTCATGAACATGACCAGGGCACCCCAAGGTGAAATGCTTGGGCGTATGTACCCCTTCTTCAGAATCTCTTCAAGCTACAATTGCAACTCTTTCAGATCCAATGTACTCATTCTATAAGGATATTTTGACACTGGAGCTGCTCCAAGCATCAAATTTACAGAGAAATCAATATCTCTCTTTGGAGGTAGTCTGGGTACCTCTTGAAATACATCTTCTAACTCTTTTAGTACCGCATGGTCTCCAATATTTGAGACCTCATCCTTGGATGATTCCTCCATATGGGTTGCAAACAACTGACAACCTTTCCTGTAGAATTTCTTCAGCTATAATGATGAAATTTCTCTGACAATTACAACTCTGGGAATTCCTTGGACTATTTCTTGATTCCCCTCCTCATTCAAGAAAGTAAATGACT
>JASDQU011314679.1:10923-24626 GCA_032191745.1 Picea mariana
TATATATTACCATGGGACGATATTCATTTGATCCCCTTTCCATGTGCCCATATTTACTACAACAATTTTTAGCTGTTGCTATTAAAACTCTTTCGGGACATCTAGTACAACAATTTTTGCAAGGGAAATAACATGTATCATCACTCTTTTCACCCTCTTTAATTTTTTTTACCACTTCTAATGTTTTCTAAAACTCTTCCCCACAAACATATACTGATAATTATCTTATAAAATTGACTGGTGTATAATAGAACATCTATTATATATTTCTATTATAACATATGAAAAAAAACTTGTTTTTTGTTCGCCAAGAAGACCTTATACCCTTTTTGAACCGTCGTTGTTATAGAAAACTTGTTGCAACATCCATAAAATGAAACATATTTATAGATTTTATAACGTCGCAATTCCGACGATAGTTGACCAAATCAATGTTGACTTTTTCAAGTAGTGGGTGACAGTTAGAGGGGGAAAAAACTAGTGTGTACATCGTTGCAAGTGCAACCGACGAAAAGTCGCACTTCCGACGACTATTGACCAAGTCAATGCTGACTTTATCAAATAGTGGGTGACCGTTTGGGGGGGACAACCTAATGTCCACACTGTTGCAAGTGAAACACACATTTGATGTTGTTGCAAGAGAGACATATTCTAAACGCCGTCGCTCTTGCGACGATTTGAAAACTGCATCGCAAGTGCGACGATATCGGGCAGTATAGAGAAAAAAATTAAAATTTCCTCTATTTTTTACGGTATGGCCAATTTTGTCCATAACGTCGCAATTTTTCTAATGTGTAGTAGTGGGTCGTACAACCATGCCAAAGTAGATGGGATGAACTTTCTCTTTCCCTCAAGAAGGCAGAACCTCATTTCCCATAGGGATTAAATGTTACAATTTATAGATCTTAGTTGTATGTAGAGAACTTGAGAAAAATGAATCTTGGTTTAATTTGTTTAATATTCAAGTAACCTCTTCTTATTCATCCCACTCATTCATGGCAATCCATAGGAGAATTATATGTGGAGGAAGAGAAGGAGAAATGAAACAAAGTGGAAAATGAGGTAGGATACCACAAAAATGATTCCATCACACAGATAATAACATTTAACCTTAGAGAAGCATGAAGAGAGAAACAATTGGATGATCAATAATGGGAAAGGCAACATCAGTTTTTGGGATTGATTTTTTTTGTTGCACGGAGATGTTGAACCCTCCAGTTGGGGGGCAATGATGGCCCCCTAAATTGTCATTTTATTTCCCATCCCGTTGTCACAATTTTGATACATTTTCCTCATGAAATAAAAGCCCTTCCTAGACATTATTACTTTTAAATGGCCAAACTAGTTGATTTTGACTTATGCTTATTTAAATGAATATGACTTGCTTAATTTCAATTGAATGCACTTGGTATCTTAAGTGTTTTTTATATTGATTTTATGGTTTTCATTACATGAGATAATATGGTTTTGTAAATAGGAAGACTATATTCATGAATAATTTCTATATCAATTTCATGCCAATCCACTAAGAGGGGTTCAACCTTCACAATATTGACCATCTTCAAATATCAATCACATCTCAATTAGTTGAGAGGATAAGAAATTCAAGGGACCCCCCCCACCCCACCTATAAATGAAGAATCACCTTTATATTTATAGAACTAGGATATGACAACAAATTCTTCAAGTAGTTCAAACCTCCTCCCAGTGTCAACTGAGAATTTGAATTAGTAGACGATGGAGGATCACCTTCTTAACTCAATTGTGTTGAAAAAGAGGAAATAAAGAGACAACACCCATCAATCAAATATTTAAATGATTTGGTTAGTTAGGAACCTTTACATCCTTTCAAGAATACATATAGGATTAGTTATTATTTAACTTTCCATTCACTATTGTTAGAGATTGGTTTGAATTGTGTTAGAGAGACATAGTTCTTTCCTCTTTGTTTTGTGACATTTTATGATTAAGAAAAATAATATTTAATTGAATTTTTGTTTCCTTGTGTGTTTTCAGGATTCTAATAGGTCCCTTTTATCCATCCTTGATCATTTCAAAGTATTTTCACAATTTTCAATCAATGATGTCCTCTGTTCATTCTAAAAGTGACTTTATTGTCGCATGATGATGTTATGGTAGCTACGGGAGGTATTAATCTCCATGTGTAACCTCTAACTAGATTAGAATGTTCCAGAAGCTAGAGAAACCCTAAACATATGTGTAGAAACCCTAGAAGACATGTCAACTCAATAAAATAATTAATATTTAAGTATTAGCTTATAAAAGAAGAAGTTGGTCTGGATAGGTGACAAAGAGCACTATGAATAGAGGGCGCTTGAGCTCATTTGGTCATTCACTCACTCACAACTCACACAAGTCTAGTGGTGCACAAGTTTGGAGAAGGAGTGCAGCTGCAACTACTGCAACTAGGTTTTTGGTCTTTGTTTCTGGTTTGTGGACTCTATGTTTGGTGTGCTATTCTTGGAGAGAGAGAGATATGATATGTATTGGTTATTTGTTGGGTCTATGAATACTTCCAAAATTATTCTATCTATCAAGTTTAGGGTGCTTGGGGGTGGCTACATGCCTATGGTTGTGTGACAATATTGAGATATTGTCTATGGAAAATCGAGCACATCAAATATTTTAACAGGTTATGGGCCCACACTATCTTCAGACAGTCTAACCACTAGAAGGTATATTGGGAAGTTATTTGACAAGCTCATTGTAGCACCAAATTGCAGTTGCAGTTGCAATAAGGTTTTTGTAGCGACAACAAAAACTCTAACCATTGTGTTTGGGCACTTCTGGTGAAGCGTTTGAATTAATTCCTTGACATCCTAGTGCACCCTATTCTAGCACACCTCTTGGTACCCTCAACTAGAAAAAATATCAGTTTTGAGTTTTTGGTCAAAGTCAAAGGTTTGTTGGATTACTGAGAGGGTGGGTGAATCAATAATAGGGAAATCTGATCGTTTTTCACCAAAAAATGCTAGTGTTATATCAATGTAGCATTATCATCCGATAGTTACAGAGTAAATAAACAATGAACAAATGAGAAATCACACACATACATTGTACACTAGTGTTTTTACGTGGAAATCCAAAGCGGGAGAAAACCACATAATGTTTTTTCTTATATGTATTGAATAATTACATTCATCGAAGGCACCAACTTTCTTTGTTTTCCAGCTACAACTGGAAGGAGGCTCCAACCCCCTAGTTTTTCAGGCTACTACCTTAGGGAAGCTCCAACTCCCCAATTCTCTGGCTACAACTAGAAGGAGGCTACAACCCCCTATGTTCTCCGGCTACAACCAAAGGGTGGATATAACCACATGTCCTTGCCCCGTCCAACCACCCTAAATTAGAAGTATAATGATGGAACCACTGTCAAACTATCACTGTGAGATATACCACTATACAATTGTATCAATCTGTACCACTGACCTACAACCAACCTGTACAACTGCCCTGTAATCAATCTGTATCTGAACTAAACATGTATCAACAAAATACAATAGGTACGCGACCTGTAGTGATGCAACATACATATGTACGCGCCCTATCTGTTATTCAACCCACGTATGTACGTGACCAAACTGTTATGCAACCTACGTATGCCTTCTGAAAACTAGGGTTTTCTTTCTTCTGAAAACTTCTGACCCTGTGTAACTTCTTTCACATAGATATGTAACCTGTCACTGTATCTAGACTGTATCTATACCCTGTGCATGCATCCTCATACATATCTCTCTCTATTCATGTGCCATAAGTGTGTGTAATCATGAATAAGTATAATAGCCTCACATGATCTAGACTTCAAATTCTTTCTGATATTTAGCCTCTCAATACATCAACCAATACAAGCTCTTTTGAACCAATGGATAGATCTGATCTATCTAAGCACTGTAGACCTTCCCGTGAGATTGATCTCAGAATCTAGAACCTCTACATCTTCATCTTCTCAAGTTTCCATATCTTTACCAACATGTACGCACCGAAATACACTGCCAGCCCGCATACGCCTTAGTATGACATACGCAACCTAATACACTGTTAGCCTGTGTACGCCTCAAAAAACATGGTTTTTTTTGTATTATCTGTAATTCTGAGAATTTCATTGTCAACCCTTCGTACTACCTCAGACTTTCGCAACTTCAGATGTATCAATGAGTACTTGCAATAAGCCTCACACAACAAAAGTTATTCAATGTGTTCAAGTGTGATTAAATGAGAGAGCCTTGCCTCTTATTTATACTTTCATGTAGCATCCAACTTTCCTTATTTTAGGGAGTTCTCCATTAAATTTATTTTTAAATAATTTCTTTTGCAAACACTTTGACTTTTAGGGGGCTTCTAGATGACTCATGATGGTTCTCCAACTTCACATGGCCATAACTCTCTAACCGTAAGGAGCTATGTGACATTCCACATACCACCGAAAATGGACTGACATGTACTATCCATCTGAAATAGTATTACCTACAAATATCTCAAAACTCATAATAAACATTTGTCTGTCTACATGTTGTTTGACCAGAATATGAACTTGGGTAACCCCACCAGAATCATGTTCTTCCTGCCATAACTGAATGACTCCCCCTGTCAATATGCTCTCTCTCTTCTTCTGACTACTCTCCCCCTTTGTTTCTGAAAGGGTAGCTCTTCCTGACAAGGTCTCTTCCCCTGTTAATTTACTAACTTCTTATCTCAATTTATTGGGATTTTTGTGTTCAAATAAGTAGTCTTCTTGATACCAATTTTGTAGTGATCAAGTATTTTCAAAACTTAATCTAATTACTTTCTTATTTAATAACCAAAATACTCCTCCTGAGTTTTTACTGACTTTCCTTTGTCAAATAGAACAAGAGTATGAATCTTACTGATATTTTTGATCTGCTTCTTATTCGACTTTGATATTTCACATGAATATCATTTGAGGAATTATATGAATTGATTTAAATACCAATTTTGTTATCAATTGATCTTTTGTTGAATGATACTCCTTGAACTTCTCTGTTACCTTTATTTTTTCTTCTTCTTATATTCTACAACTAACCCTACCAATGATTTTTCTTTTGACCACTAATCTATAGATACTCAAGATTTTCCATATGTTAATTTAGAAACTCTTTGGCATAATCCTTTGATTTTGTAAAAACCAATTTAAACTTCTTTTTGTATTTTCTTTATTTTGCTAACAACTTATGACATCAATAAGATTTTGATATTGTCCCATATTCTTCTATAGGTACTTCCTTTTCTTAAGCTTGATTTATTTCATATTGAATTTCACATTCTTTATTAGGACCTTCACCCATCATTTTATTATTATTAATTTCTTCATTTTCAGGTGTAATAACATCTTTCTTGCTTTCTCCTTCAGATTTTCTTCTCCATATCTTTCTGCGAGATATTATTCTTTTTGGATCTTCTCTTTCTAATTGTGTTTTTGGAGATTTGTCATCTTGTTTCTTGTTCCAAATTTTATTAGGATTTGTCATTGACTTGAATGACTTATTCAAATATTGACTTTTTGTATTCTTGCAGTTTTGGGATTTGTGCCCAAACCTATCACAGTTGTAACATCTCATTGTATGACAAAATTTTGTTGTGTGCCCAAAAAAATTACATCTCCAACATCTAATAGAGTTTTTGGATTTTCTTGTATATCCTTCCTTTAGTTTCTTGTAGTCCATTTCTTTATGGCCAAAGCTATGACGAGAAAAGAAATATCCATTGAAGGTGTTTCCATTTTTTATTTTATTTTGGCTTGAAAGATCTGTCATCTGATTTTCTTTCTTATTGTATCCAAGACCAGTTTTGTCAACAAATGATCTTTGGCTCTTCCAAATATTATCTAGGATAGCTGAGTTATTCTAGAAATTGGAAATCTTATTTGTCTTTTCATTCATCTCTTTGAGATTGACTATTTCTAACTTCAATATCTGACACAATTCTTCCTTTTTAGTCAACTAAATCTTCGTGGCTTCTTCCACTTCTTTAGCATGTTCAAGTTGAGTTTTTAGATTTATGACAATTTCTTCTATCTCATCCAAGACTTCTTTGCATTTAATAGTTTTGTCATATGTCTTCAATTCTTCCATATATTTTGTTAGATCAAAAAAATTAGTTTTCAATATTTTGATATCTTCCTTGTATTCTTGCTTAATCCTTTTGAAGTTGATGGATTTTAATTCAAACATTTGGAATGATTCTTCCTTTTTAGTTATTTGGATCTTATGGGCTTCTTCCTTGCTCTTAGCTTCTTCAATTCGAGTCATTAGATTTGCATTAGTACTTTCATTTATCTTTTTGAGATTGGTGATTTCCAAATCCAACATGTGGTAAGAATTTTCCTTTCTTGTTAACTGGATCTTTAGGTCTTCTTTACTTTATTTAATTACCTCAAGTTGAGTGTTTAGATTGTTAACTAATTCTTCTGATTCTTTTAGTACTTCTTTTCTTTTACTCTCACGTTCCATTAATTCTTCCATCTCTTCTGTTAGATTAATAACTTTGGTTTTCAAACTTTTGATCTCTTCTTCTTTGTTTTCTAGATGAAACTTTTGTTCATGCTCTTCATGGTTAGATTGATCCAACTTTTGTAGTAGAATCATATCTTTCTGTTGGATTTTATCCAACTCTTCTAGAGTGCACAGGGTTGTGTACTCAAGACTGTCAAGAGCCTCCACAGGAACTTTAATATGCATATAATTTCCTGGTTCCAAACGAATCTCTCCTATAATAGTTGCAACATCAGTTTTAAGATTATGTAATTTTACTTTAGTGATTACTGAGTTATGCCTCATTTCCTTGATTAGGTTGTCTTCCTCACGGTTGACTGAGATTTGCATCAAATCATGTATTTCATTCTGATTAGAAATATTTTTCTCTATATTATGTTCTTCAATCTAATTGCAATTTTCCTTTTCTTCATCTTCTTCATTATCTTGATAAGAACTCTCTTCTTCTGAGTTTTGTTATTTATTCTGATAAGAATCCTCTTCATTAGAGTCTTCTTCTTTATTTTGACAGGAATCCTCTGTATCTAAGTCTTGTTGCTCACTTTGGTAGGATTTCTCTTCTTCTTGTATTTCATTATGATAACAAATTTCTAGTTGGAGACATAATTCTTTAGCATATTTGTATTGTCTCATCTTTTCTTTGACTTGGTTTGACAATCCATCCTGAATTAATTGTAAGGCTACACAATTGTTTCTCCTTGCTTCCTTTGCAGTTTTGGTTTTCCTCTTTGAAGTAGTTAAGTGCCAGGGCTTACTTACTACCAAATCCCAAATTCCAGATCCTCTTGACTTTAGATATTTTTTTATATTTTCCCTCCATGATGAATAATTTGTTCCATCAAATAAGGAAACTTCATTTGTAGAGATAAACCTTCTCTGATACCAATTGTTGAAACTGTGTTGAAGGAACCTTCTCTGATACCAATTGTTGAAATGGGCACTTGACACTGAGAGGGGGGGGGGGGTGAATCGGTGTCACAAAACTTTGGACAATTTTCTACTTTTCACAAATTAACTAAACAACAAATATTTATTTCATTTTCTCAATCAATATATATATAAGAATAAATATGTATTTATTAAATAACTTGAATGAATACATAAGATCAATATTTGAATATCATTTTCATACAATTATGAGAGAACCAACTTGTAGTTCTCAGATCCAACTTAGAAATAAGGAATCCAACCCTCATAACAAGTCCCAACTTATTGATCTCAGATCCAACATAGATGTGAAAAATCCAATCCTCATACAAGACCCAACTTGTAAACAGGAACCAACCTGATAGAATGAACTTTCATTCAATCCATTATATATAAATATATATACTTCAATAAATTCAACTACACTTGTTCTCACCATTCCTTCTTGTTTATACAGTCTTCCAACTGGTGTGAACTCGATTCATTGTGTCTTTTGATATTTGAACCATTGTACCTTTTCATTTAAAATGATAATATTAATCTTTAATTAATATCATTTTTCCTTTTATTCATAATTATTATGAATTAACTCTCTTTTAATCATGACTGTGTGTCGATTCTTTTGTCTTCATGAGTTGATCACAGACATGGATTGAGTCATCATATCATTCTCATGCTTCTTCTGCATTCTCTGTTCACCAACTGAACATATTTGATTTCTTATCGATTATCTGTAATGTTTTAGTGTTAACTCTCTGTCGAATTAAATCTATATGAGGTGCTTCCTTCAAACCATTTTCATATGATCGCAGGCGTAGAACTACAGGCTTATCAATTTAAGAACTGCCTTCATTTTACCCTTATTTATCTATTCCATATGACTAACAACAGTGACCAGACTCTAGGCCAAACGAGCGCTTGAGCGCTTATCAAAATCAACGGTCATGATTTAATCTCCTGGTGAGATGGACGACTGTGGGGACTTTGAGACTTCACCCTTCGAGATTTTCAACCTGTCAAATCTTTCGAATAATAATTCACCGAATAGATCGAACAATTCACGTTTATTTCATGGAACCAGATCAATGGTCAGATTCGATCCTTACACTTATACTTTCACTTCTTAATCCTACAGTTGGGACTTAATCAAGAATTGAGATGGATGACCACCATTTACTTCGGGACTTCGACTATCCTACTTATGATATCCTTCCACTGTATTTGATCAACTGATGAGAACACTTCTGAAGTGTCCTTCAGATCGAACGACTCATGTCCACTTTGGGATTTTGTCCTTCAGGACTTAGAGACTTTTTCCTTCGCGATTTCGTCACTTTGACCTTCGGCTTTCAGGACTTTGGGACTTAGGTCATTTTTTGGTGGTGAAACTCCCAAAGTAAATCTCTCAGAGTGATGTAACTTATTGACGTCACTTGTTTACATGGTATGGGCTGAGTGACAACCACGTGTCACTTAGATTCATGATTTACACGTACTTGAACTATCGATTTCATCTTGACACTTGTCATTATCTAGATGTGCCATGTGTCCTTGATGACATGGTCTGTTGATGTGGTATACCACATGTCCTTGATAATGTGGTCTGCCACATGTCCTTGCTGACGTGGTCTACCACATGTCCTTGCTGACGTGGTCTTTTGACGTAGATCTCTCGATGTGACACATATTCTTCTCCTTGATCTAATGGTTAGAATAGTATCTGAAATGTATCTCAGATCGACGACTGGGAGTGACTTCGAAATTTCGGCTTTCAGGACTTCGGGTAATTCGATTTCTCAACTTCCCAATTCTTCCTTAGTGATATTCCTCGAAGTGTAACCTCCTCACAAATTCTAACCTGAAGCGAATGTTTTTCATTGATTATGGTTTTATATCGATGACTTGATCTATCTGCGATGCTACTTTGCCTTGGTTTAAATCCAATGACCCTTCATATTTGCTTATCCTATCCTTCCACTTTAAGATGATCCAATGGTTGTCAGGTATTCAAGATCTTCGCCCTTACTAATCCTATCCTTCCACTTAAGGTGATCTGATGGCTGACAGGAATTCAGGTAATCGAGATCTGAACCTTTTTGCTTATCCTGTCCTTCCACTCAAAAGTGATCCAACGACTATCGGGTATTCAGGTATTCAAATTCTCAGCCCTTTTCCTCACTTATCCTATCCTTCCACTTCATTTGATCCAACGGTCGAGAAGACTCTCGAAGCAGATCAATGATCAAGGATGATTGTGGGGTCCTCAACTAGCACGACTTTAATACTATAATTGAGTTTTGCAATGGAAGCCACTCATTAGTAGTGGAACTGATTCCAACCGTAGATCTATTGTCGAGTGACCATCGATAGTTGATGTGGATTTCAGAACCACAACTTGCGAGTGGTTTAATTCATCACCCAAAGCTCCGCAATTTGAAGTTGTGAGATTGTTGGTGAGTCAACCACAATCGTCGATCTTTGGACCCATAAGATCTGACGATCTTGACTAATTGCAGGTTTGGAACTAGCGATTCATTTAATTCTCCTTTCTCTCTCTACAATCTATGCATGTCGTTGATCTGGCATGCATATCCAACGATTTACAACTTGATCTGATTATTGACCAATCTTCCAATGGTACTTAAGCCTACGGTCACGCATATGACCGACGTTCGTTACATGAGATGATCAACACCGTCAATTTCTTGATCGGATGGTTGCTGAGGCTTCTCACCTTTCCCTGTGCATCGATTGACTTCTCAGTCTTTCCATCGATCCCGACGAAATTTCTATAATGCGCTCTTCCTTCTGAGATTTTATCTTTGGCATACTATCATATTGTTTGACATTTTCATCCTTTGCATACTTTCAATGCACTTTTCCTTGTGACCTTTGATCTCTGCATATTGTTTTGACATTCTCTGCTAACTGATATACTGTTGACATCAATGAGAATTTAATCTATGATAAATAAATAATTACAATTCATCATAACAACTTATCATCACATTATAATGACATCAACTGTTGATATCAATGACAATATGTCCAACGATCTCCCCCTTTGTCATTGAGGGAAACACACTAACTTCATACAAAAACTCCCCCTGTGATGATGTTTACCTCCTATGAAGTTACTCTCCCCCTTTGAAATCAATGGAAAATGGTTTCTCCCCTTATAATCAACATCTGTCTATTTGCATGTTGTTTGACCCGAATATGAACTCGGGTAACTCCCCCTGGAATCATGTTCTTCCTGCCATAACTGAATGAATCCCCCTGCCAATATGTTCTCTCTCTGCTTCTGACTACTCTCCCCCTTTGTTTCTGAAAGGGTAGCTCTTCCTGACAAGGTCTCTTCCCTTGTTAATTTGCTAACTTCTTATCTCAGTTTATTTGGATTTTTGTGTTCAGTCTACTTGATACCAATTTTGTAGTGATCAAGTCTCTTCAAAACTTAATCTAATTACTCTATTATTTAATAACCAAAATACTCCTCCTGAGTTTTTACTGACTTTCCTTTGTCAAATAGAACAAGAGTATGAATCTTACTGATATTTTTGATCTGCTTCTTATTCGTCTTTGATATTTCACAGGAATATCAATTGAGGAATTATATCAATTGATTTAAATACCAATTTTGTTATCAATTGATCTTTTGTTGAATGATACTCCTTGAACTTCTCTGCTACCTTTATTTTTTCTTCTTCTTATATTCTACAACTAACCCTACCAATGATTTTTCTTTTGACCACTAATCTATAGATGGTCAATATTTTCCATATGTTAATTTAGAAACTCTTTAGCATAATCCTTTGATTTTGTAAAAACCAATTTAAACTTCTTTTTGTATTTTATTTCTTTTGCTAACAACTTATGACATCATCAGAATTTGATATTGTCCCATATTATTCTATAGGTACTTCCTTTTCTTGATCTTGATTTATTTCATATTGAATTTCACATTCTTTATTAGGACCTTCACCCATCATTTTCTTATTATTAATTTCTTCATTTTTAGGTGTAACAACATCTTTCTTGATTTCTCCTTCATATTATCTTCTCCATATCTTTCTGTGAGATATTCTGTTTTTTGGATATTCTCTTGCTAATTGTGTTTTTGGAGATTTGTCATCTCCTTTCTTCTTCCAAATTTTATTAGGATTTGTCATTGACTTGAATGACTTATTCAAATATTGACTTTTTGTATTCTTGCAGTTTTGGGATTTGTGCCCAAACCTATCACAGTTGTAACATCTCATTGTATGACAAAATTTTGTTGTGTGCCCAAAAAAATTACATCTCCAACATCTAATAAATTTTTTGGATTTTCTTGTATATCCTTCCTTTAGTTTATTGCAGTCCATTGCTTTATGGCCAAAGCTATGACAAGAAAAGCAATATCCATTGAAGGTGTTTCCATTTTTTATTTTATTTTGGCTTGAAAGATATGTCATCTGATTTTCTTTTTTATTGTATCCAAGACCAATTTTGTCAACAACTGATCTTTGGCTCTTCCAAATCTTATCTAGGATATCTGAGCTATTCTGGAAATTGGCAATCTTATTTGTCTTTTCATTCATCTCTTTAAGATTGACTATTTTTATCTTCAATATTTGACATAATTCTTCCTTTTTAGTCAACTGGATCTTCAGGGCTTCTTCCACTTCTTTAGCATGTTCAAGTTGAGTTTTTAGATTTATGACAATTTCTTTTGTCTCATCCAAGACTTCTTTGCATTTAATAGTTTTGTCATATGTATTCAATTCTTCCATATCTTTTGTTAGATCAAAAAATTTAGTTTTCAATATTTTGATTTCTCCCTCGTATTCTTGCTCAATCCTTTTGACGTTGATGGATTCTAATTCAAACATTTGGCATGATTCTTCCTTTTTATCTATTTGGATCTTCTGGGCCTCTTCCTTTTTCTTAGCTTCTTCAATTTGATCCATTAGATATGCATTAGTACTTTCATTTATCTTTTTGAGATTGATGATTTCCAAATCCAACATGTGGTAAGAATTTTCCTTCCTTGTTAACTGGATCTTTAGGTCTTCTTTACTTTCTTTAATTTCCTCAAGTTGAGTGTTTATACTGTTCACTAATTATTCTGATTATTTTAGTACTTATTTTCTTTTACTCTCATGTTTCTTTAGCTCTTCCATATCTTCTTGACATTCTCATCCTTTGCATACTTTCAATGTGCTTTTCCTTCTGATCTTTGATCTCTGCATATTGTTTTGACATTCTCTGCTAACCGATATACTGTTGACATCAATGACAATTTCATCTATGATAAATCAACAATGAAAATTCATCATAACAACTTATCATCACATTATAATGACATCAACTGTTGACATCAATGACAACATATAAATGAAAAAATGTCCAACACACCCCCTGGAACCATGCCTCTGTCCTATGCATCCGATAACTGCATCTAATAAATCTCTCCCCCTTTGTCATCAATGGAAAAGGTATCTTTCCATCCGGGGTTTCTCCCCCTAACTAATTTGTCTGATCTCTCAACTTGAATTGTCCTCTTTATGGTGCTTCCTTGTGTACATCTAAGACATATAAGAGAAGCATTCAAAAGAATTCATTTTGGAGTAGAAATAACTCTAAGTCTCTGGTGAAGATACTCAAAGGCTTCCTGTGGAAGCGGTTTTGTAAAGATGTATGCCACTTGTTCTTTTTTTCCCACATATTCATCTCTGAAGTTCTTTTCTACAACATGTTCCCATAGAAAGTGATACTTGATTGGAATGTTCTTCATCTTGGAGTGCATCACCGGGTTATTTGAGATACTGATGGTGCTTGTATTATCACAATAGATTGGAATGGGCTCATCATAATTAACCTGTATATCTGTCAGAGTTTGTTTCATCCATAGGACCTGTGTACAACATGTTGTTGCTACAATATACTTTGCCTCAACTGTAGATAAAGATATAGATGATTATTTCTTGCTTATCCATGATACTAAATACTCACCCAAGTAGAATGATGCTCTACTGGTGCTTCTTCGGTCATCAATGTAACCTGCCCAATCTACATTTGTGTAGGCAATAAGTGATAGATCCTTTCCTTTTGGATACCATAATCCAAACTCTTCTGTTCCTTTGAGATATCTGAAAATCCTCTTCACTGCTAATAGATGTGATTCCTTTGGTGCTGCTTGAAATCATGCCACTTTTCCAACTGTCTGCATTACATCTGGTCTGGATGTTGTCACATATAGTA
>JASDQU011314682.1:0-17373 GCA_032191745.1 Picea mariana
ACATATAAAATTCTCATCAAGGGAATCATATAAATCAATTACTTGACATCAACCAATGACATCAATCAAACCAAACCATTTACATCAATGACATATGATCCAACAATCTCCCAAGTAATCAAACCATTGGCATCAATGATAACATGATCCAATAGAGGTAAGGGCCCAAGAAAAATGTAAGTTGGATCAGCATCAACTTGTGGTTAAAAGCTGGTTTGATTCCAACTCTGCCTCTGAAAAGAACTTTGAAGTACGTGACCTTGTCTTGAAATGGGACAAACCACATGAGGGAAAGGGACAACATACGAAGTTTCATAACTTATGGCTTGGACCGTTTTTGATTGCTGAGAAATTGGGTCCCATCTCTTTCAGATTATAGAGTCTAGAGGGACAGCCAGACACCTATCTGGTGAATGGCCAAGCTCTAAAAAAGTATTTCTCTTGATGACAACCCTGTGTACATTGTGTAAATATTTTTCCTTTGTTTTCTTTTCATTTTCTTTTGCTGTTTTGGTTTTGATTTCTCCCTTTTTACTTTTGAAATACATGTACCTGCATCATTAACTATTCATACTAAGAGAACAGAAAAAAATTTCCTCTGAAATGACTGTTGAAAGTTTGTTTAGACATCAATTGTGATATGCTTCTGAAATTTACAGCCATCTTAAGGAAAGCTTGTTGTCTGAAAGGAGTTTATTGATTCCAATCTATAATTGAAGCCTGCTACGATCACCCATTTTCTTCTTACGCTGTCCCTGTTCCTTAAGGGAACAACTCAGAATATGTCTCCCTACCTTCGAAGGTTGGTTTATTAACAAAACATCTCTAGATTGTAATGAAGGACGGTTAAAAAAATTCTCTGAAGGTTTGTAATTTATTAAAATATGTCCAAAATAACATAATTTTCAGCGTCACCCCACTCAATTATATATCTTTAAAAAACCAAATAAATCATTAAAGAGTTGTGGGAAGTGCTTGTAAACCCATCGGGATACTGAACAGGTCCGTTGGCAGCGGGTAAATGCATGCACGACACCAAGATAACTTCGTCGGGGTACTGAACAGGCCCGCTGGTAGTGAAGCAATGTCAGGTATATGAAATTTGCAAATATGGAGTCTCTTGACCTTAAAATGTCCTTTATTCTGATCTGGATCTTCTTGGCAGGATATGGATATCAGAGTGGGTTAAATGAAAACCCTGTCGAGGCTATGGACGCCTGCTAGAAGCAGTGGCTTTGTCAACAATATTGGAGATTTTATCCTTAATATCGTGACTCGCTTTTGTTTAGATTGTCATCAGTTTTCACCTTTTAAATAATAAGCAATCTAGAACTGGAATTTTTTTATGATTGATGATGATGTTTAAACAATTTTTTGGTTGTTTTTGAGTGAAGAGTTTTTCTCATTATCCTAATCTGGACTTGTTCGTTTGGTAGAGATAACTGCTTCTACCAGTGTGTCGCCATTGTTGGCAACCATTTTCATTCTTATCTTTTCCTTACAAGCTGCCTACACAAGGGTTTTGAACCCGCATTACTCATCGCAATTTTTTTAAATAAAACGACACTATTATCTTTCACTTTCGCATACCTGCTTTTCGTTTTCATTTTCACGACTGCAAGTGTGAAAACCTAGAGTTGGAAGTCATGTTGATTGCATTAAAATGATCTTTTGGATTGTTATTAATATTTTTGTTTATGTGGTCATAACTCTGTTACCTCCAACTCACTACTAGTCACACATTTATCAAAACACCAAACCTCAACTCGCTTTGCATTTGACCATTGTCAATATGGTTTTAATTTAGCAATGGTTGTATGATATTTTGGTGTCTTTGATCAAATCCTTGGTACAACGGTTTTATTGAACACAATAATTTTGGGGTCGAATCGTTGGTGCAATGTTCGATATATTGGTTTCTTTCAAATCATACAAATTCTATTGTTTATTTAATATTCGGATCGATTTTTGGTCATGAACACCATGGTTTTCAAATGGTTATTTGATATTTCATTTGGTTAAAATCTTTTTGGGGTATGCATTGTTGTGATTTGAATAGGCGTCGTTCATTGTATAGCCGACATGATAGTTTTACATCATTTCAATTTACTCCACCACCCTCGCACGCATAAGCATTAACGTTATGCCTTGCATTGTGGGCTGCCTTTGTTTGTTTTGGGAAAACCTGTGGGAAAATGGTCCTGTGTCTACCCTCTCAAACCCCTTCACCGATTACCCTGTTGATTGTGTGTTATCTGCTATGGCTCCTATAGTGTGCATAGAACCCAACGACGTCCAAACGTTGTTGTTATTTAATAACACTCAAGAGGACTTGGAGAGGAGTGGATGGTTAGTTTTCATTGAAAAATTCAAGGGTTTCAACCTCGCAATCGCTCAACAATTTTCCCTCACATTCGATGGATGCAGGGCCAAAGTTGGGGACATCCAACTTGAATTGAACGAGGAATTCCTCAGCTCAGCCACTAGTCTGCAAGCCAAGGGGTAGAAATGGTTTAAGAATTTGAAGGTGGATGAAGTGTCATGGCCGCTCCTGTTTACCTCAAGGGAAATCAACAGTTGTGACAAAGGTATGCCAGTCACAACTCTTAAGTCTACGAGGCATGATTTGTTGGCCATTATTAAGCAATTCATTATTTGCAAAGGTAGATACGGTTTAGTTTTCCTATACCACCTATCGCTGCTTATGAGTTTCATGGATTTCCCTTTGAATATGCCAAATTTCCTTCTTCGCAGTTTGTATAAAATGGCTAAACGATTTAAGAGGGAGAAGGGCGACTCCAGCCTCTTCCACCACTGTTTAATTAAAATTGCCATAGTCCATCATTTGAGGTTGAGTGGAGATTGTTGGGAAGATTTCTTGTTGAGGAATGGCTTTGCCAGTCCTGAATTTGGTCAAGTGGACAAAACCGTGGTCACCAAAACTCTTGTCGGGCCTGTCGTGCCCCCTCCTACACTCTTACCCTCTGTTGAACCCTTGACCTACCCAAACGATAACCTACCTGACACCATGCCTGACTCATGTTCAAAAGATAGTGCTAAGCCTGTTAAGAGGCCTGCAAGAAAAAAGGGCAAGGGTAATACTGATGTCAATAGCAAGGGTAAGAAGGCTACACACTGGTTATCAAGTTGTGCTTGCAATAAACCCAAACAAAACATGGATCAGAAACTAATTGTTTTAAGTGAAGATTCGGATTCTTAAATCGAGTGATTTTTGACCGAGGAGTATCCATACTCACACAGCCTCTGTTCAGTCAAACCCTATGACTACATGTCAAACCTCCCGTCATGCCTTATAAATGACCCCAACTTCCTCGGGATCAAGTTCGACAGTGTAACTGCTAGTAATTTAGGAGATTCTCCACCTGTAATGACACGGCCTAATCAACCACAATGCAATGAATGTAACTCATGGCTCGAATGATACTATACAGATGTACGTATGCTGCAATCTCAAATCAAGTCCTTGGAGGACCAAGTAAATATGTTAACCAAGGAAAATGACAGACTACAAGCTAATGATAAGAGGCAAAAGACCATAGGCTCTATCGTTTTCAAAAATGTAGAGGTGGCCACTGTCATTATTAATTCAAAAATAGCTTGAACAGATCGTATCCCTGAAACCAAGGTATGATATTTCAAAAGTGATTTAAAATGATTTTGTTGGCTTTGAATTAGTATAAATTATTTGCTTGATAAATCGAATACATTTATGTTTTGATTGAATTGATTCAATGCGATTCTATTTGCAAATAATAACTAGCTACAGAATCGTGAGATTCTATAGCTAGTCATAAAATTTGAATTTCTGTTGATTTTACAATTAAACACAATCTAAAATCATTTATTTTTGTGCATCTACAGGAACAAACAAATTTCAATGGGAATTGGATCGATAATGGCATTTTAGAACATGCTTTTTGCTACATAGTTTTGGATTAGGTTGTTAGTCTTAGATAGAAATAGGAATCTGGGAGATTGTTCCCATATTTTTGCAAACAGTTTTTGATAATTTCCACAAGGAATGTTTTATCCTGTGCCTTTTATATACTTATTATTTTTTGTAAACAATCCATCACTGTTGGGAGAACAGAGACTATGGACTGATGATTATACAAACTCGAATGAAAGTGGATTTTTTGTATGGCTTTAGCTTCAATTTATCTTACTTTTGTTCACGTTCTTGTGCATTTCAATTTGTAATCAAATTATTGACTACTTTAGATATCAATATTTGTTACAGGTTGATGCATTATGATTTAAGTATTGTCCATATTTGATGTCTCTTATTTTACTTACAGCAATTACCCTGTTTTAATTTAATGAACAGAAGGTTAATCTTCTTTGTTGAATGAGCAGTTATGTACAAATATTCGCAGTAGGATTTATCTTAATGTGATGATCTGTAAACCATAAAATTGTTGTTGCTATGTCTCTTGTTTGTTTTGTCATTCATATTCAAGAGCATCACTACTTCCTGTTTACGAGAAGCTTTTTGCAAAATTTGGTGCAGGTTTCCCCCATCAAATAGCTAAATCGAGTACTGTGTACAGGACAAATAGGAAACACTACTTCAGGTCAGTTTGTTATTTGTAATATAATAGTCAATCAATTTGAGAATTCTCTATAGTTTAGATAGATATATAGTATAGATTATTACTTTTGTTGCTTAGTTAGATAGTTGTTGTTTTATCTCTATTTCATAAAAGTTATAAAAATCCAAAAACGCTAGCTTTGCTGGCATAAGACAATTCATATATGATTTTGCAGATTTCGATCAAAATTTGTATTCTGTAAATAGTGTATAGGTAACAGAGATTTAATATATCAATACATTGTACATTTATAAGTAGGATTATTATTTCATTAATATTACTTAGCAAATTGTATGTATATATTAGATTTGTATATAGCTTGAAGTAGCTGTTTTTTCACTTAGATTAGTTTCTTTAGCTTAGTTTTTTTACTTTCCTAGGACTTAGATCGGCCAATGGAGCCGCTAAACCTGTCGAGGTGAATCATTCCAAACGGCTTGGGTTAAGTAGACAACGTCGGACCAGATTCACTTCTCCAGTTGACGAGCGGTCAATTTCGCCCGTTAACAAATGGCGCTAGAAGGAGGGCCTAAAAATTATTAATGGCATGAGGCGGTCGTAAGACTCCTCCACCACCCAACTACTCACCTATAGTGACAATAAGTCAGTCAAATGACAATGTTTTCCCTCAAACAACAACCACATCAAACGATGATCTACGGATTATAGTTGAACCAGTAACCCCAAATCCTACAGGTGGTGACGTACAAGAGATTGTCCACCAATCTCTCCTAAGAACACATAGTGCCTTCGCCCGTTTTGAGGCAACCCAACCAACCTTTGGACCAACCATTAGATTTCTCTGATATCAGAGAACAACTTGGAGGCAATAACCTCACCTTAAACCCTACAGATCCTATCCTCACTCCTGGATCAGGAGGATCTGGTATACCACCCTCACCACGTCCATCATCCCCTTCTTCTTCTGGAGAAGACTCTTCTGACGAAGGCAGTTCCTCTTCCCAGCCTTTAACACCACCCACACCAATGGCCAACCAGAACAATCCTGCTAGACCCTAGCTCGACCAAGATGTAGTAGCCGTACCTGGGCCTCAGCATCCCTTACCCAAACATTTGGAGAAGTGGCTCCCTAAGTTTGACTCAGACTCTAAACATTTCACCGAAGATCACATCAAAAATTTTATGTTAGCCATTAGCCTCCATAATGTCGAGCACGAAGACATAGTCTATAGGTTGTTCCCCTATACTTTCAAGGGCAATGCCTCTACCTGGTACTTTGCCCAGCAGCCCCATACCATCGTGTCATGGGAGAAGTTTGAATCCTTCTTTCTTGAGAAGTTTGGAGATGATAAGTCCCCATAAGTTCTAGTCATGGATCTTTCTAGTTTAAGAATGAATCCCAAAGAGAAAATCAAAGACTTTAACCAAAGATTCTTAACACTAAAGAATCAAATCCCTACAGATTCGATACCTGCTGAGAATATTATCATGGCATATTATACAAAAACCTTACATCAAATTATAGCCATTTGGGTAAAGAGATATAATAAAGCCACGTTGTTAGAGGCCTTCGAAGAGGCCATTCAGATTGAGAAAGACATCCTTAGCTTAAAATACACTACTAGCAACGAAATAGAGACTAGTTCATCTTCCAAAAAGAAAATTGAAATCCTCCCTAGACCTGCTCAAAACAAAACGCAACCTGAAAGATCAGATTTAGAAAACTTAACAAAAGTCATTCAAAAATTGTCAAATCAAGTTATAGATTTGAAACGGATGGCCGAAGAAGCTTCTACGAGAAAAGGGCCTTACAAAACCCCATTTAGGAATCCTTTTCCCACCAACTGACCTAATTCAAATACCAAGGGCTTGAATCTAGAAAGCCTACAATTCTCCATTTAAACAATTCTAGAAGCCCAAGACAACTTGATGCCTCCTGAGGTCCCTGAGGAAGTAGTTGAACAAGAGACATTTGAAGAAGATGAATCTTCTCCGAACATTTTTGGACACTTCTCGGATGGAATTTTTCAAGCTAATTTCAAGATAGTACATCCCTACATTAATAGGAATAAGAAAGCAAACAAACCTTCTTCTGAAAACACTACGACTTTGTCCCCAAAACAGTCTAAAATAGCTGAGACTAAACAGAGTCATGTAAACCCCAACTTAGATTATGATTTAGTTGAATATCTAAAAAAGTTAAGGGCTAACATCTCTGTTTATGAATTATTAAAATTTATGTTTCTGCTACAAAAAATGTTACAGAATATCGCAGAGGATAGCAAAAATGATAATCCAAGCAGTAACAAAGTTTTTCATAATAACCCAAAATCTCCTCAGAAGGCCTCCGCTAAGAACAATTCTGATCCTCACAAGAAGAGAGACCGTCCTGTAAATAATGTAACAAATGTAGATAAATTAGCTTTAGAGGTTGCGAGTAAAAAGCCACAATCTTCCACCATTAGTACTCGCAAAAATGTACCTCCATTTTTGTTAACTTTTGAAATCTTTAATAGGAACGTGCACAATTGTATGGTAGATTTGGGAGCATCATCCAATGTAATGCCATGGTCTATGTGTCAGAAGATTAATGTTGAAGTTGAACCATCCACCTTAAAGATCATCCAACTTGATCAAACTAGTGTTAAGGTTATAGGCGAATTAAGGAATGTGCTTATAATATTGTCGTCTAACCCCAAAGTTCATCAAGTGATTGATATTATTGTTGTGGATATTCCAGAATTTTATGGTTTGTTTTTAAGCAGAGACTGGTCAGAGCAGCTACAAGGCTATTTCGCGACAGATTGGTCTCACCTATGGCTTCCCGAGAACAGCAAGCCCAACAAAATCAAGGTAAATCGTGAACGTTACCTAAAGTTCACAATGACAGATTTAAATGATCCCAATGAACCATTTACACCTTCTGTCGATTCACCCGAAATACAAGGGATGCATACCTTTTTCGACAATTTCATGGATGAGACTTCAACTATCACTAACCTAGAACAACAGTCTGAGATTGTGGCATATGTATAGCCAACAGTTTCTACCCAATGGTCTCATGCACCGGACAAAAATCAAATATGGTCTCTTTACTTTGACGGGTCAAAGTCCAAGGAAGGAGTTGGTGCGGGCTGCGTTATTATTGATCCAGCAGGTAACAAAACCCGGATTGCATGCAGATGAAAGTTTGAATGTACTAACAACACAGAAGAATATGAGGCTTTATTGCAAGGCCTCAGAAAAGCATTAGATATGAACATTCAAAATTTGATTGTCTTTGGCGATTCGAAAATCGTGGTTAGACAGGTAAAAGATTCTATCCATTGTTTATCCTCGCATCTCAAAAGCTACCAATCTGAGGTATGAAATTTGATGAATAAGTTTTCTGATTTCAACATAAATTCTATTCCTAGATTGAATAATTCAGAAGTCGATTTATTAGCTAACGTAGCTTCGAAACTCTTTCCTACAGAAGGCTTGTCCCCGAATGCATTCTCCATCAAACTGTTGTTCAGGCCATTCATCCCCGACAATATCATGAATTGGAGAGTCTTCGACGATGATCAACAAATTATTAGTTTCCTGCATATGGAAGAAACTTTCCAAGGCATGGTGATCGATGAATGCACTTATGATGACAGTCTGTGCGATTTCATGGTAATACCAGATCCGAGATCTCCTGAATCTTCATTGTACATGGTAAATTTTATCCCTCTACACATTTGCTTCTGACCAGTCCTACGCTGTTGTCCTAACTCAAAAGAATGTTGAAAACAATGAAGTCCCAATCGCCTTTATGAGCTCATCTTTCAAAGGCGCAGAACTTAATTACCCAGCCATATATCAGCAAGCCTATGTTGTTTTTAAAGTAGTAAAGCACTTCTGATCTTATCTTTTGAAATCTAGGACAAAAATTATCGTCCCATACCCAGCCATCAGAAATTTGTTAGTGCAGAAGGAACTAGGCGAAAGGAGGGCAAACTGGGTCACCTCCTTACAAGATTATGACATAGAAATCACCCTAGAAAAAATAGTGAGAGGCCAAGGGCTATGCAAGTTAGTCATTGAATCAGTAGCAGGACAACAAGAAGAAAACAATATGTCAAACCCTAGACAACACAATCAAAATTCAATCTGCTGTGCACAAAACTCTGTCAGTCCCTGGTATGATGATATAAAATTTTGTCTTGAACATGGGTCAGCCCCCCGTCACCTAGATCCCACTAAAAGAAGAGCGTTAAGATTGAAATCTACCTCCTTTCAGCTGATTAATGGTATTTTGTTTCGTCAAAATTTTGATGGAGTACTAATGCGTTGTCTTGAGAAAGATGAAGCAGAAAATGTCTTACTAGAATTGCATGCAGGAGAAGCTGGTGGGCATTTTGGTGGGGATACCGCTGCCCATAAAGTATTAAGAGCAGGTTGTTACTAGCCTACACTTTTTAGAGATGCTCATGCCTTGTGTCGTAAGTGTATTATTTGTCAAAAAGCATCTGGGCGGATACAGAAACCAGACTTTCCTTTGCATCCTATTTCAGTAGATTCCGCTTTTCAGCAGTGGGGTCTTGATATTATAGGTCCAATCAATCTGCCATCCTCACAGTAGCATAAGTTTATCATAAAAGCCATAGATTACTTCACTAGGTGGTCTGAAGCTACCCCCTTAAGAGTCGTAAATACCAGTCAGGTTATTGCCTTTTTAAATTCAAATATTGTTACTCGTTTTGGTATCCCTAACTATTTAGTATTCGATAACGCTTCTTATTTTCCGTCTCTTGAGATGAGTAAGCTCTCTCTAGAAAAAGGAATTAAATTGAAATATTCTACTAGTTATTATCCTCAAGGAAATGGATTGGCAGAATCAACAAATAAGAATCTGATTAAAATCATCAAGAGAACGGTATCTAAAAATCACAAAAATTGGCATAATGCACTGTTAAACGCAATCTGGGCTGACAGAGTAACACCAAAAACTGTTGTGGGTAACTCTCCCTTCTTTCTCGTCTATGGCAAAGAAGCAATTCTGCCACCACATATTCTTCTTCCCTCACTACAGCTATCACAGAAAATACAAGAAGAGAACTGCCCCCCTTTGGAGAATCGAATTAACGCTTTAATAAAACTAGAAGAGGTAAGGGCTCAAGCAAAACGTAAGTTGGATCAGCATCAACTTGTGGTTAAAAGCTAGCTTGATTCCAACTCTGCCTCTGACAGGAACTTTGAAGTAGGTGACCTTGTCTTGAAATGGGACAAACCACATGAGAGAAAGGGAGAACATACGAAGTTTCAGAACTTATGGCTAGGACCGTTTTTGATTGCTGAGAAATTGGGTCCCAGCTCTTTCAGATTACAGAGTCTAGAGGGACATCCAGACACCTATCCAGTGAATGGCCAAGCTCTGAAAAAGTATTTCGCTTGATGACAACCCTGTGTACACTGTGTAAATATTTTTCCTTTGTTTGCTTTTCATTTTCTTTTGTTGTTTTCGTTTTGATTTCTCCCTTATGCTTATCAGTTTTTTTACTTTTGAAATACATATACCTACATCATTAACTGTTCAGACTAAGAGAACAGAAATTTCTTTCCTCTGAAATGACTGCTGAAAGTTTGTCTAGACATCAATTGTGATATGCTTCTGAAATTTACAGCCATGTTAAGGAAAGCTTGTTGTTTGAAAGGAGTTTATTGATTCCAATCTATAATTGAAGCCTGATACGATCATCCATTTTCTTCTTATGTTGTCCCTATTCCTTAAGGGAACAACTCAGAAGATGTCTCCCTGCCTTCGAAGGTCAGTTTATTAAAAATCCATCTCTAGATCGTAATGAAGAATAGTTAAAAAAATTCTCTGAAGGCCTGTAATTTATTAAAATATGTCCAAAATATCATAATTTTCAGCGTCACCCCGCTCAATTACATATCTTTAAAAAACCAAATAAATCATTAAAGAGATGTGGGAAGTTCTTGTAAACCCACCGGGATACTAAACAGGTCCGTTGGCAGTGGGTAAATGCATGCACGATGCCAAGATAACTTCGTCAGGGTACTGAACAGGCCCGCTGGCAGCGAAGCAATGTCAGGTATATGAAAATTTGCAAATATGGAGTCTCTTGACCTTAAAATGTCCTTTATTCTGATCTGGAACTTCTTGGCAGGATACGGATATCAGAGTGGGTTAAATGGCAACCCTATTGAGGTTATGGACGCCTGCTGGCAGCAGTGGCTCTGTCAACAGTATTGGAGATTTTATCCTTAATATCGTGACTCGCTTTTGTTTAGAATGTCATCAGTTTTCACCTTTTAAATAATAAGCAATCTGGAACTGGAATTTTTTATGATTGATGATGATGTTTAAACAATTTTCTGGTTGTTTTTGAGTGAAGAGTTCTTCTCATTATCCTAATCTGGACTTGTTCGTTTGGTAGAGATAACTGCTTCTACCAGTGTGCGCCATTGTTGGCAGCCATTTTCATTCTTATCTTTTCCTTACAAGCTGCCTACACAAGGGTTTTGAACCCGCATTACTCATCGCAATTTTTTTAAATAAAACGACATTATTATCTTTTTCTTTCACATACCTACTTTTTGTTTTCATTTTCACGACTGCAAGCGTGAAAACCTAGATTTGGAAGTCATGTTGATTGCGTTAAAATGATCTTTTGGATTGTTATTAATCTTTTTGTTTATGTGGTCATAACTCTTTTACCTCCAACTCACTATTGGTTACACATTTATCAAAACACCAAACCTCCACTCACTTTGCATTTGACCATTGTCAATATGGTTTCGATTTAGCAATGGTTGTATGATATTTTGGTGTCTTTGATCAAATCCTTGGTACAATGGTTTTATTGAACACATTAATTTTGGGGTCGAATCGTTGGTGCAATGTTCGATATATTGGTTTCTTTCAAATCATACAAATGCTATTGTTTATTTAACATTCGGACCGATTTTTGGTTATGAACACCATGGTTTTCAAATGGTTATTTGATATTTCATTTGGTTCTCAAACCCCCTCACTGATTACCCTGTTGACTGTGTGCTATCTGCTATGTCTCCTGTAGTGCGCATAGAACCCAACGGCGTCCAAATGTTGCTGTTATTTGATAACACCCGAGAGGACATAGAGAGAAGTGGATGGTTAGTTTTCATTGAACATTTTGAGGGTTTCAACCTCGCAGTCACTCAGCAATTTGCCCTCACATTCGATGGATGCAGGGCCAAAGTTGGGGACATCCAACTCGAACTGAACGAGGAATTCCTCAGCTCAACCACTGGTCTACAAGCCAAGGGGAAGAAATGGTTTAAGAATTCGAAGGTGGATGAAGTGCCATGGCCGCTCCTGTTTACCTCAAGGAAAATCAACAGTTGTGACAAAGGTATGCCAGACATAGCTCTTAAGTATAGGTGGCATGATTTGTTGGTCATTATTAAGCAATTCATTACTTGCGAAGGTAGATACGGTTTAGTTTTCCTATACCACCTACGGATGCTTATGAGTTTCATGGATTTCCCTTTGAATATGCCACATTTCCTTCTTCGCAGTTTGCATAAAATGGCTAAACGATTTAAGAGGGAGAAGGCTGACTCCAGCCTATTCCACCACTGTTTAATTAAAATTGCCATAGTCCATAATTTGAGGTTGAGTGGAGACTGTTGGGAAGCTTTCTTGTTGATGAATGGCTTTGTCAGTTCTAAATTTGGTCAGGTGGACAAAACCGTGGTCACCGAAACCCTTGTCGGGCTTGTCGTGGCCCCTCCTACACTCTTACCATCTGTTGAACCCTCGACCTACCCAAACGATAACCTACCCAACACCTTGCCTGACTCATGTTCAAAAGAAAATGCTAAGCCTGTTAAGAGGCTTGTAAGAAAAAAGGGCAAGGGTAATACCGATGTCAATAGCAAGGGTAAGAAGGTTGGGCACTGTGTATCAAGGTGTGCTTGCAATAAACCCAAACAAAACATGGGTAAAAAACCAATTGTTTTAAGTGAAAATTTGGATTCTGAAATTGAGCGATTTCTGACTGAGGAGTATCCATACTCACACGGCCTCTGTTCAGTCAAACCCTATGACTACATGTCGAACCTTTCGTCGTGCCTTAAAAATGACCCCAACTTCCCCAGGATCAATTTTGACAGTGGAACTACTGGTAATTTAGGAGATTCTCCACCTGTAATGACATGGCCTGGTCAACCACAGTGCAATGAATGTAACTCATGGCTCGAACGATACTATACAGATGTCCCTATGTTGCAATCCCGGATCAAGTCCTTGGAGCACCGAGTAAATATGTTAACCAAGGAAAATGACAGACTGCAATCTAATGATAAGAGGCAAAATACCATGGGCTCTATCGTTTTCAAAAATGTAGAGGCAGCCACTGCCATTGTTAATTCAAAAATAGATTGAACAGATCGTATCCCTGAAACCAAGGTATGATATTTCAAAAGTGATTTTAAAATGATTTTGTTGGCTTTGAATTAGTATAAATGATTTGTGTTTGCACCCTTTTCGTCACCTTGGTGAGCAAATAAGAGGTGCTTACATGCCCAGTTGGGTCTTGCTAAGCATGACAATTGTAGAGGAAAGAGTTAGAGAAAGAAAAACAAAACTATAAGTAAGAATTAAACTAAAACAAACTAAAATGATAAGCATATGGATATAGAGATAACAAACAAAAAAAGACCAATATCACCAATGTTTTTAGGCTGATCTAATGATGAAATCAAAGAACAATGAAGAAAGGGGACTATGAGTCTCTTCTTCCTCCAAAGGAAGGCTCTTGGACCCTCACAAACTTGCTCTCCTTACAACAAGAAAAATAAAAATGGTGATGAAAGAACTCCTTTGCAAGTTCACTCAATGGAGAGGTGAATTGCTCAATGAAATGGTGCCAAAGTGGTCTTTTCAAGGATTGAGTCCTTAAAACAATCTAGGCAGCATAACATTACATGAAATTCCTTGAGAAAATGAGGTTTCCTCATGGATTTTTATAGCATTGCATTGGGTGATTATGTAACTCCTTTGTAGTGTGAAAAGAAGCTCTTTAGGGCTTGATTAGGTCTTTGACCAGCCTACCATGCGGATTCAGCTCATATTTGAGGGTCAAATCGACTTGGGAGCTGACCCATAAGTGGTTGGGAGGCCGACCAATTCAATAAATGCACTATTTAGCAGGTGCGCGGGTTTTTGCGCCAATAGCCGCGCATCGTGCGCGTATGCGCGCATGGTACGTTTCTGTTCCATGCATATGTGCGCGCACCCAACTTCTGTAAAGTTCTCTTCAATTTATACTACTTTGTATAGTTTTTGTCCTCTTTGGAATTCTGTGAAATTAATTCAGTGACATGAATGACTTCATTACTGTTTTGACGATGCTGAGTTCTTGTCGCCATGTGCGGATGAAATTTCAATGATAACAGATGCCCCCTGATGGATGAGGTTAGGAGCATATGTATAGCCGAAATCCATCAATGTTTCTTCTACTGAGAATGTTGTTGTAAGAGAGAGCAATAGTGGGATCATTCAGAGCGATCCATTGGAGAAAAAAGGAACTGGTAGGACCCAACCTTCTGAGAGTTGTGCAGAAAAAATAGAAAACTGTGTACAAACGAGGCGGGCATGCCCCATGCTTGTGTTATGTAACTCTAAAAAAATATGACTGAATTTTTGGTGTAGACAACTGCAGTGCCCTCGTGGGTGGTAATGATAAAGGAAGAAGACAATTCTGCAAAGGAACATACTCTGAAGAATAGGCAATTATCGCGGTAATAAGTAGCGATGATGATGCAGGCATTGATGGCCCTACCAAGTTCAGAGGCCTTCGGAAAATGGAAAAAATAACTGCAATAGTCACAAAGTAAGACCCACCATAACATGAGAAAGTGTTGGTGTCGAATTCTATGGGGGCCAATGACAGTAGGGAGAAATGGTGTTTCACCCTGTGCCGTCCGAGATCTCTCATTAAATGGAGAATGAGAATCAAGATACTGTCGCCCTTTTGGAAAATTGTGCTTATGTCGACAAAAGGGGGATGAGACTCCCAAAAGCAACAGGCTTCGTGGAATCTACTGAGGTGAGGAAGTGGCAGAGGTACATAGATGAAGTCAAGAAGTGGGAAGACTCAAGACCGCCCTTGGTTGGAGGATGTATGAGATAAAAAGTGGTCGCAACCGTGTAACAAGGTCAAGTGTCAGGGGAACGACAAGACTGGTGATAAGTTGTGCCAGAGGCGAGACAAGGTGAACAAATTCAGAGGGTAGAGGTAAGTGACTTGTGGAGTACTCTAAAGATATGGACGATGCAAGCAAGGGTAGATGATAAGTAATTCTCTAACTAAGGGTGACATGGGTTGCGTGTGGCCAAAAGAAAGAAAGTCGCCAATGGTGATGACAAAAGAAAATGTAATGACTGGAAATAAAGGCGTTTGTACAATAAATAATGAATAATTGGGGAGAAATGTACAAATACGGAAATGGGTGCCCCAGTGTGATATGGGTGGCCCATGTAGGGCATACTATACTTTGGAAGACTGATGAAGGGTGGGGGCCCCATTGGTGAGTTTTTGTATGAGGTAGGTGAAATGAAGGTAGGTTCGCAGATGGGAAAACTTGATTGTGGATGAAATGAAGGGCTCATGATCCTGCGGAGGTGCAGGTAAAAAATATAACCATAAAGAGATAATCTGGGAGTCCATGTGGGAAAGCTAGCAAAATGAAGAGAAGGAGTATGTGGTTGATTCATGACATGATGAAAGACTATCAGGACTCCCATCCCTAAAGGGTAATGAAGAATAGCATTAGTGTCAAAAGTGTCAAAAGGTGCTATGAATGGGACAACTCATGTGGGTGAGAATGATACCAGGTTACAGTACCGAAGAGGAAAATGGAGGCGTGGGTACTGCAGAGCCGGGAATGAGGATCCTAAAGGCCAATATCAGAGGGTGTGACTGGAAATGTAAATGCAATCCGGCGGGAGAGACTACATGCCAGTGCTGAGTATATACCTGAAGGGGTGATGTTGATGGGTGATGAGCAAGTACCTGCACACATAACAACCAAATACCCAAAGTAAACAATATCTGAAGAGAATCTAAGATATGAGCATGTATTTGATAAATATGACTATGCGCATGCGTACCTGACCATGGAATGAAAAAAAGGTGCCCTGGGGGCTCATGATGAAAAGCGACCCAGAGACTGCTATAATGTAGGTGATGGGATGCTGATCCCGTGGCTGAAGACGGTTTGAAAAACGGACACCTTGGGCTCCTGGAAGGGTGAGTGCAAGTTTGACAAAAGGCCTATATATATCTATAGGGCCCACATTGCCACCTCATTTGTACCTGCTGCAATAGTAACTGGACGAGCAGTTTTCAGAGGAGATTTGGTGATTCAGGGAGGACGAGGCATTCGATCAATGTTCTGCAAGTATCAGGTTAGTGGTCTGATCATCCTACATAGAAATAGGTTTTCAATTTTTGGGCAGGGCTTGTATGGGGGGCCGTACAGGGGTATTTAGGGGGTTGTGGGCCCATGTGCGTGGGTGATTCGGTGAAAGGCGCGCATACGTGCACACTTGTTCACCGAATATACGCGCATGGGTGCGTGGTAGGGGGGAATTTAAGGCGCACCTGTGAGTTGGATAGACGCTCATCAGTGCGCGCCTGTGGGTTGGACAGGCGCACACTTGTGTGCAGCTGTATGGTGAACAGGCACGCTCAGGGGCATGCCTGTACAGTGAACAGGTGCACATATATGCGCGCCTGTATAGTGAACAGGTGCGCATGTGTGTGCGCCTGTGGGTGATAAAAACCGTGCCTATGAGGCAAGGTTTAAGGGTAAAAATGAGTCTATTTGATGTTGTTGATGGGCATCTGAGCTGATATAGGACTCAGTGTTGTTTGTAGGTGGCCAGCAGTGACGATGCCAGTGCAGTGGCGAGAGCGAGACTGGGCTCAGTTGCGAGATGCTATGGCCAATGAGGGGCCTGAGGTGTGAGCGACTTTAGCAACCTGTGGGTTGCTAAAGTTCTTTGAGTGCTCGTTGATACGGGCACAAGAGTATTTACTATAGTTCCTGCTCTAGATGTGGAGTCCAGAGCTGCACTGCTTCCTCGTGCAAGGAGAGTAGATCCCCTTCACTGCAGTGGAGGATGCATATTTTCTGACTGGGCTCCCCTTTCGGGGAACGCCTCTACCAGCATAGCCTATGCTGCCGAGGGATACACCCCTTGTTACGATCGGCCAGCGGTATTGTTCAGGTGAGAACTTCATGTCTGGGACTGTGGTGAGCATTAGTACGATAGACTCCCTGGCTCATCGTTGCATAGCGACGATGATTGTTCGTGTATATGGGTCACTTGCGACCCAACGGATTAGTGGTGGCCAGCTGTTGGTGTTGGAGAGGGTGGTGGTGGGTGGCAAGCAGTTTGCATGGGGGCTGACACTGCATGCATGGATGATAGCATAGTTGGACTGTTGTCGGTCCACAGGTGCAGGAGAGTTCACATTTGGGTCTATCCTGGTAGCCTGGTTTTTGCAGAGGGTGCCAATGCTGCACCCGAGGGTTCTGTTGGAGATGTCGGGGACACGAGAGCCACGAATGAGGCGGTGATCGACAGTTTTGGTTCGCCACGGTGGTGGCGAAGGTGGTCACTATTTTTCAGCAGAGGCGGCACGGATATGGAGGCAGATGCCGCAGGTAGTACTTTGGTACCCCTATGCTGGGGTTGACTTTCGGGGTGATCCGGACATGGTGTTGCCTCCAGGGGAGGTTTTTGACCATTGAG
>JASDQU011314684.1:10051-26805 GCA_032191745.1 Picea mariana
TACCTTCTAGGAGGATTCCTGACCCTTGTAGATCTCCTTAGAGATGATTGTGGTAAATCCACATTTTCCTGATTATTATTTGTATCCTCATTTTCATCTGCAGAAACATCTTCATGAACACCTTCATGAATCTCTTCATGTTCATCTTCTTCTGTAGATGAACAAGTCTCAAACTGAATCTATTGAGTTTGTGGTACCTATGTATATTTCATTTCAACATCTACATCTGATTTTATAAATATTGATTAATCAAATATTGCATCCCTGTTAATGGTAATTTTGTGGGAAGTAGGGTCCCACAATCTATATCCATTAATTCCATCACCATACCCAACAATGATAAACCTTTTTTATTTGGGGTCTAATTTATAACATTGATGCTTAGGTATAAGAGAATAGGTCTCACACTCGAAAATTTTAAGGTTCGAATAATCACAAGAGTGACCAATCCATACTTCTTCTAGAATATTATATTCAATTGCAGTCAATGCTGATTAGTTAACCAGATAAAAAGATGTATAAATTTCTTCTGCCCACAACTCCTACTACAAGTTGGAATTACTGAGCATGCTCCTTACTCTTTCTAGAAGAGTCTTATTCATGTCTTCAATAACACAATTTCATTGAGGAGTATATATAATGGTTTTATACCTCTCAATCCCCTCTTCCTTAGAAATTTTTTCAAATTGCATTGATGTGTATTCATCTCCATTATCAGTTCTTAAAAATTTTAACGACCTGCCAATTCTCTTTTCAACCAAATCTCTAAACTACTTAAATATAGTGAAAACATCATCTTTTCTTTTTAACAAATAAACCCACACCTTCCTAAAGAAATCATCTATAAATGTAACAAAATATGATGATCTTCCATACGAGACTGTAGAGGATGGTCCAAAAACATTTCAGTGAATGTAATCAAGGACACCTTTACTACTATGTCTTCATATTTTAAACTTTTTCCTACTATGTTTTCCATAGATACAATGTTTACATAAATTTAAATTCATAGACTTCAAACTTTGATCCAGTTGGCTATTTGTGGCCACACACCTATTCCAATTGGCTCCTCTTGTCCGTTTTTAGTTCAACACGTTCTTTTGTATTTCTTTGTAATTGTGGGTTCTACACTTTTGGGGTTGTCTGAAGCCCCACACATATTCCAGGTGGATATTGGTCACCTCTCACCTAATCCAACTGGCTTGTTTTGTATGTTTTCATGTCAACACACTGTGTTGTACTTCCAAGGTTGTTTTGGAGGCCTAAACAATGTTTTTTTCTCTCTCCACAGTCAAATTGTAAACAGAGTCATATTTTGACGATGGAATGTGTATTTCTCTTAAAAACCTTTCCAAGGGGCTATCACACGCCTAAAACGAAGGTTGCATGCAATAGTTACGACCCATAGGGGCCCACATGACTTTTGACGCTTCACCTCCTAGGGTTAGGTTTTTGGATGTCTAGGTTTTTGGAATCCATGAGTAATATAAAAAATGCCTCTAGAGCCTCATTTTAATTCATTCTACTCAGATGAATGTCTGTAGCAGCCAAATCTCTTCTTAGAGATAGCTACCACCATTCTAGCAAGTGTTTCAGTTCTGTAGTTTTACAGTTTCAACCTATTTCATTATTCAATAGAAGATATTGTTCACTGGATATCTATGTTATTCTTCATATCTTTGTGTTTATTGTATTCAGTTTGTTCATTAGTTTGTTCTATTCCTAAATCTGGATCAGTGGTATTAGAGCGTTCTTCTCTTCATTTATTTTTCTTCGTTCATGTCCCCGACAAGATCTGGGTACAATGAGTTGGGACTCGAAACAATCGAGCCATTACAAGATCAGTCGCCCCACGCCCAACAAAAACCCATGGGGGACAAAAAGAAATATGATGGAATAGGATATCCTATTAAAATGTTGCTCGAGGAAGCCCTCACATGACAAAGGAATGAAATGACGGACAAATTTGCGTAGATCCTTCAACGACTGCCCACAAGAGAAGCATCTTCATCAAGTGGCCATGCAACCCCCTTCAAGGTACAAGTAAATTTTTATATTCCATTATTCGAAGGACTAATAGATGCATATGTTGTAGATAAATGTGTGAATTTGCTCGAAGGATATTTTTTGGTCCACAATTTTTTCAATAGGGAAAAGATCACTTTTGCACTCCTCAAGGTCTTTCCCTATGTTAAAGATTGGTGGGATACTTACTCTGAGTAAAGGGCCATGGAGGAATCTACAATGTTTGTTGTGGCCCCTACATGGGATTCCTTCCTGGACGCAATTAAAGAACAATACTACCCTATTGGAAGCTACGAGGACTAGTACACCGGATGGACCACCCTACGTCAAGAAAGGGACCAGACCGTACTAGATTTCACCAATATTTTCCATACCCTACACACCGAATCGGGTATCAAAGAATCTGAGTGTGATCTGGTGCTCAAATACTGCGGTTTTTTGCATAGATACATTCAAACAGAAATGGATTTCCTGGATATCACCTCATTGGGTATGACTTAAAGATACGTTGTCAAGATCAAGCAACAATTTAGGGAGAAACTATGAGAGTTTGGATATGAAAACCCCTCATAGCTGAAAAAGGGAAAAGGCAGCCCCAACCCACACAACAAGGGATCAAATCGATATTGTCACCCTTAGGACAACCAATCCAAGCCGCAACACAAGAAGGGAAATGAGAAGATGAAGAAGGACACGGGAAAATGGTGTGAATACCATAAAATTCCTTGGCACAACATTGAAGAATGTCGCTCCAAGCAGTCCCTTGTAGTCGATCTGAAGGCTTTCGATTCAAAGGCCGATTTTGATTCCAAGTCAAATCCTGAAGGAGGGAAGCAGATTATCGATGTTGAACCCAGTGCCATTGTCACTACCACCAAAGCCATCCAAGCAAACCAGAAGAACCAGAGGAAGGGGAACGCCTCTTTCACTCGCAAATGTGGGTTAAGGGGGCTCTGATTCATTTCATTTTCAACAACAGTAGTCAGAAGAACCTGATTTCAGCAGAGGTTGTCAAGCGGCTGGACCTACCAATGACATCGCACATGCATCCCTACACCATCGGATGGCTTCACTAAGGAAGAGATCTTCATGTCAGCCAACAGTGTCATCTGCCCTACGACATCAATCCTTTTAAATATGAGGTACTGTGTGATATTTCTCCCCTTTAAGTTTGATATGTTCTTTTAGGAAAACCATATTTGTGGAAGCATCATGTTGTGTATGAGTCTAGACCCCGCAATGTTATTATTACTTTCTGTAGACAATTTTACAGGATGCTAGAGGTAGCATCACCTACTGCTATGTCTTTAATCTCTAATAAGAAATGCAGTAAGGTCATCTCACAGATCGAGAAGTTCGTCTTCTTTGTGATCCATGCTCACAGTAAGAAGAAGGTTGTTTCCACATCTCTGGCCTCTACACATAGCCTCTCCTTGCAGTAGAAGAAAGTGGACAGGATCGTGGAAGAATATAGAGACATATTCTCCTCACATATAGGGGTACTGACACACTACCGAGTCAAGCATCCAATAAACTGACCCCGGATGCACCTCTACCTAATGGACCAGTCTATCATCGCTCGCTGGCAGAAAATGACGAAATTGTGTGTCAGATCCAAGAGCTTCTTCGAAAGGGGAACATCAGATCCAACTCCTCCCCTTGCAGAAGCCCGATTTTATTGGTGTAGAAGAAGGACAGGACTTGGCGACTTTGACGTTTCATCTCCTAGGGTTAGGTTTTTGGATGTCTAGGGTTTTGGCACTCATGAATAATATCAAAAAGGCCTCTAGAGCCTCATTGTAAATCATTTTCCTCAGACAGATGCACGTACCATCCACATATCTTCTCATAGATAGCTACCACCATTCAAGCAAGTGTTTCAGTTCTGCATTTTTATAGTTTCAGGGGAAATTGCAGAATGACTGCGGGGTAAAATCATGAAGATGGGTAACACTTTTGCTTGTTTTATGACAAAAAAAACTTTATTTTCACAAGTTCTTCAACTTCCAGCATACAAAAGAATTTTTTTTATTTAGAATTTCACTTTATAGTAAAAACAAAACTTGTGAATAATTTTATTATATTTCTAATGACTGTTTTTCAATTTTTTTTTATCAAGATTTGATATGTCAATTTGACAATTGTTTAACAGTATGTTCTTTAAACATGAAATGAATGATAGTGAGTTATTGTTTTCCACAACAATGTATATATTATTAAACTTATGTTTTTAAAAAATGAAATATACTGCAACAATCTACAGAGACTTTATTTTATTATGACTATAACTTTGAATCTAACGGATGAATATTATAATTTCTAGAATTTTTTGAAGTTGACCAAGATGAAAATGTTGCAGATTTTAAACACGTGTTTTTATACACCTTGTATCTATCTTAATTTTTAATTAAAAGTAAAATCTAAAAATACCCTTTTGAAGAGAACAATTTAACAATTATGAATATAAATTTTCCATAATTTTCCATTGTGTAGTTTTAGAGATATGGATTTTTCATTTCACCAAATCATAATCTCACTAAAAAATATTATGCAGTGATTTTTTTTATAAAATTAAACAAAATTAGACAAAAACAATGAAAATGAAAACAAATTATACCCAATGAAAGTAGATTCAATTTTAAAAATGTTGGTATCAATTCTCAAACTAAATTATGAGTATTTGTAGGAGTCCGCTACCTCCAAAGATGAAGTAAGATGGAGAGAATTTGTAGCTTCCTGCAAACAATCCCATTTTCAAGTTTTCTGCCGAAACCTAGTTTTTAACAGAATCTGTTAAAAATAAATGTTTCGACCGAAATATGCTTACCACGGGAAATTAATTCATCCAAAAAACATTGTACACGAATTTCGAGGGCACCGTTAAATTTGACGTGAAAATTTTCGGTCGAAAAAGATTTCGGCCGAAAGCAACATTTGTTCGGTCGAAAAATTGCCGCTAGAAATTTTGGAGACCCGATTGTCACGAAAGTGTTACCCAAATTAATGATTTTACCCTGGGAGAAGAAGTGGTCCACCTACCTGTAACAATTCCATCTAAACATCAGTTATAAGATATGTATCTCAAATCGTGTAGCTGACTGCCTTAGTCGACTTCCTATGGCTGTACTCACCACTGTGCTCCATTCATATGGACATGAACCATGTCAGTGGCCCAATCTTTATCAACAAGATCTAGACTTGACCACCACCTATCATCTCTTGGGTACAGGTGAGAATGTCACCAATTTTCACATTCAGGAAAGACTATTATGCCACCCGGGCCATCTCTGTGTTCCTACAAGTGAGCATGCAAATCTAATTTGGGAAGCCCACTACAATCAGATGGTAGGACATTTTGGCATGGAGAAAACTATGGTCGTTCTATAGAAACATTTTTATTGGCCAAAACTTCGATAGGACGTCAGCAAGTATATCAGATCTTGCATTGCATGTGCCATTTTCAAGCTAACCATCAAGAATCAAGGCCTATACACCCCTCTTCCTACTCCTTGGAAGCCTTAGGAATCCATCTCAATGGATTACATGTTTGGCCTTCCATCCACCAAGCAAGGAAATGACTCTGTATTTGTGGTCGTTGATCGATTTTTGAAGATGGCCATCCTCACATCCTACAAGAAGAATATCACCATGGAAGATACTGCCAAGATCTTCTTCGAATGAGTGTGGGTCCACTTTGGGATACCACATACCATCATCTCCGACCAGGACATCAAGTTCCTCAGCCCATTTTGGTCAAGTCTCTAGTCACTGTTGGACACCAAGCTCACAAATTCCACTTCTTTCCACCCCGAAACAAACAACAAAACATAGGTCGTCATTCATATTATTGTGCACATCCTTCACATGTACAACTCTAATAATTCACGTACATGGGATGAGAGTCTCCCCTATGTTCAACACAGTTACAACATGGCTCTCCATAGTTCCATCAGTCATAGCCCATTTTAGGCAGGGATGGGATTCCAATCCTTGGGACCCATTGATGTTGCACTTCCTCTTGCCACCACATAGACATAATCTTCCTATGAGCAGTCTACAATTGAAAAAGCCACGAGATTCATTGAGCAGATTCAACACATCCTCCAAGAGGTCCAGTAGATTTTGCATAAATCCAATGATAAGTACAATAAGTGCCATGACTAACACAGGGTAGCACACCAGTTTCAGGTTGGAGAAAAAGTATGGTTACATATGCAAAAGGAACATCTCACAGAGCCCCATTAGAAGATCTTCCCACTTCACTATGGGCCTTACACTATCACCAAGGCTGTGGGTAGCAATGCTTTTGAGCTCAACACTCCACCCTTCCTTGGCCTGCACCCAGTGTTCAATGTGGACCTACTTCAACCATATTTTACACCATTATTAGGCACCTCAGAGATCCCAGAACAACTATCACCCACATATCTCAACCCCGATTGCATGGAACATGCATCCACTGATCATATAGTGGACACACATGTCAAGGGAACTCGTCAGCAGAGGATCCAACTTTATCGGGTTGTCAAGGTAGGGAAACTCCTACACCAAGGCAAGTGGCTCACCCAGGGCCAAATCTAGCAGAAGTTTCCTCACCTGATGGGGGAACTCAATGCAATGGATACCATTTCATCCTAAGGGGGGAGGATTGATCCAGTTGGCTATTGGTGGCAACCCACCTATTCCAAATGGGTCCTCTTGTCTGTTTTTATTTCAGCATGTTTTTTTGTACTTCTTTGTAATTGTGGGTTCTACACTTCTGGGGTTGTATGAAGCCCCACACATCTTCCAGGTGGATATTGGTGGCATCTCACCTAATCCAACTAACTTATTTTGTATGTTTTCATGTTAGTGCATCTTACTGTACTTCCAGGTATGTTTTGGATGCCTAAACAATGTTTTTTTTGGCTCGCCACAGTCAAAATGTAGACAAAATCAAAGTTTGATGGAAAAATGTGTAGTTCTTTGAAATACCTTTCCAATGGTCTATCACACGCCTAAAATGGAGGTCGTATGCAAACGTTATGACCCAGATAAGTTGAGGTACCAACTTATCCATATGTGCCCACATGACTTTCAACATTTCACCTTCTAGGATTAGGTTTTGGATGTCTAGGGTTTTGGAATTCATCAGTAATATCAAAAATGCCTCTAGAGCCTCATTGTAATTCATTTTTCTTAGATGGATGCACGTAGTAGCCACATCTCTTCTCAGAGATAGCTACCACCATTTGAGCAAGTGTTTCAGTTCTACAGTTTTACAGTTTCAGCCTATTTCATTATTCAATAGAAGATATTGTTCACTGGATATTTGTTTTATTCTTAATATCTTTGTGTTTATTGTAGTTAGTCTGTTAATCAATTCTTTCCACTCCTAAATCTAGATAAAAATTGGAAGTAACTTACTATCCACAAGTACCTTAAGCCCTCTCTCGCTTATATGACCCAAATGGTGATGCCATAAACGAGTGGAGTCTCTTTCATTTTCAGATATTGTTTCTTCTTTATTTGGCTCAGTTCTTCCTTCAAGATGATAAAGGTTCATGATTATGTTCGCCTTCATGACTTGTAAGTTTCCTTTAAACACTTTCATCACTCCACCTTGAACTATACACTTGTATCCAACATAATCTAGGGCTCCCAAATATATCAATTTCTTTATAAGTTTAGGTCAATTCCTCAAATATGTTAATGTTCTTATAGAACCATCATACATTTTAAACCAGACACTTCCAATCCCGACAATATTACAGGAAATATCATTTCCCATAAAAAACAACTCAATCATCTATAAGTTGGTATGTAGAAAACCAATGTTTATGTAAACATGTATGATTTGATGCACCAGAGTCTAACAACCAATGTTGTTCATGATGTGAAACATTACATATAGAAAAAAACTCATTAGTAATACATGAACCTAAACTTGTTTAACTTACATTTTCTTCCTTTACTTCTTTGGAGGCTTGTTGTCGTTTCCAACAATCCTTCTTGAGATGCATGGATTTTCCACAATACCAATATTTAAGTTTACCCTTCCTCCCTCTTGAATTAGATCTAGAAGAACTTCTCTAATTATGCTCTTTTTATTTGGATCTCCCTCTGACCACCATTTCCTTGGAAGTTGAGGTTTCTTGACTAGATTTTATCCTCTTTGCCTCAACTAACAAAGCTCCAAAAACATAGTCATAATCAACAACATTGATTGAGATAAATCTTATAGAGGTAACAAAATGATCTCAAGACTCGGGCAATGAACACAATAGTGACACTTCCTTGTCTTCATATTCGAGTTTTACTTGCATACTAGCTAATTGGACTATAAGAGTCTTAAATGTTCTTAAATGGTCAGCGACTTTCGTACCTTATTTCATCTGCAAACTATACAATTGACTCTTCAAATAGATTTTGTTCAACAAAGAATTTTTCATATAAATACCTTCCAATCTGGTCCACAAGAATGTTGATGTTTCCTCTCCTACAATATTAAACAAAACATCATCTGCCAAGCACAAAAGAATAGTGTTGAGATCTCTTACGTCTAGATATTCCCATTCCTCATTCGGCATGGTCGTCGGTTTCTTTGTCTTGCCCGCCAATGATTTTTGCAAATCTTATTGCATAAGAAAATCCTTCATCTTGAGCTTCCATAACTCAAAGTTGGTTTTTCCATTAAATTTTTCAACTTCGAATTTTGAATTGTATACCTTACCCATAAGCTCAAGCTCTCAAATGCTCACTAGACAAAAAATTCACCTTTCTCTCGTATCTTTAAAAAGTCAATGCTCCATTTGAACTTCACAAGGGGCACCACTGTATGGATGGATCTCCTCTAAGGATTTGTGTGGGGTGCTATGGTTCTTCCTCTAAGTGAATTAGGGTGCGCTACCTTGGAAACGCTCCTTCCTTATGGAACAGGGTGCGCTGAAGGCTGGAAAAATGGAATTTTATAAGTATGAGAGTGCTCACACTCCTCTAATACTTCCTAGGGAGTGCCAAGGTACAATATCCACTAGAACAACACCCTCTTTTTCCCGAAATCATCTAGGCATACAGACTAAGATCTTCAATACCTAGATTTGCTTGCCTTTACCTCCCAAAACATGTCCAAAGGTTCTTGCACTTATGAAGATCTATGAAATTCGACTTGCCTCACCTGCTTCACCTACTACACCTACTCTAATACCACTTATTATACAACAAAAGATTATATCACACAGATTTAATTAGCAACAAGTAAACAATATAAAGACAAATGAAATCACACAAGAATGAACACAATATTTATGTGATAAAACCCTTCACAAGGGAAAAAGCCACAGGGAAATGAAATTCAATTTTATTATGTTCAAGGGAGAATTACAATAGCCAACATGTACAACCTTCCCAACATTCCAACCCTTTAACTATGCGCATCTCTCTGCCTATATGGGATTACAACAAAACAACATCTTGAATCAGTTTCATACATTAAATGCATATCTAACCAAAATCTATTTTTGATTGACTTGTCTCAATTGAAGGTTGAATGTTAGGAACAAATAAACACCCATAATATTTCTTGGGAAATTCATTGGCACTGTTGAAAATTCTATAGAGGAAACTGATATTTCGTTACAACAATTCATTTCCATTTGATCAGGGCCAATTCAGGACACTACTGTAGTTTCTTGTGTTCTTTGATGACACTTTTATGTTAAAAACTATGAGTAATGGAGTGAGTGATTATTTTGCTTCCATGGAAGACATGTTATCGGTTTAATGCTCATATCCTTTAAATATTTATGAGTCAAGTTTTCAAAACTTGTTAATACCAAAGTGTATAAGTAAATTCTTGCTCGATACCCATGTTTGTGTGTTGAACCTTTCTTAACATAAGTTGGTTTAAATCCATTGGATGGATATGCAATATGTTGCTACATTTTCTAAATAGAATATAGAGTTGACTAATTGGAATTTCCCAATAGAAACATTGGTAGATATCAAAAACATATTGTTTTTCTCATTCTTACTATTGTAATATCGAAAGACAAAATAATGGATTTTTTTGTCTCATATTTTGGAAGTGTAATGCATTTAATACCTTGGTTTTGATATTTTAAGTGTAATGAAATAAACAATTTATTATTTATATGATGAGAAAACTGAATGTGAGGGCTCTACTATTGAATGTGATGAATCTTTATGTTGGAATAAAATTATTGTGAGGTCATTATTGTTTAGAAGCTGTGTTTATGGTTGTGTAAAAGCATGCATCAACATGGAAACACATAATAATATAATATCACCAAAACAATTTCTTTATAATGAAACAAGGAGACTACAATACCACAAGAGGGAAAGTAGAGAGGGGGTTTTTGGGTGATTTGACTTTGTCATTGTCCTTTGAATATAATTCCTTTTCTTTCCCATGCTTTCTTACAAGTTCTGTGAATTTCATTTACTTGCATGTTTTTACTAAGTACAAGTGTCATATCATTAGAAAGAGAGTAGATCTCGCAAGAAAATGTATTCCATTGTCTTTTCCATGCAATTTTATCGTCATTCTATTATGCAACCATTCGTGAAGATGGAGAGTAGACATTCTCTGATGTTATGGGGATTTGTTCCCCTCTTTTTTATCACTGTTATGGAAAGTGTTTTCCAGGTATTTATGCTTGGTAGGAGCCATAGAAGATAGGGGGTGGGGTGGGGAGAAATATTTGTTGTTGAAATGTGGAAGAAAATGGGATGGTTGGAGAGAAAAATCATTCCTAGAATTCCCACAGTAGCTAAGAAAACAACTTCAGACCTACACAATTATTATCAAATCAAGTATTAAAAGATTTTGGAAAATATCGAAAAAAAGATGTCAGTGTTGCAAGTAGAGTGATACAAACAATGATTGTTTCATCTAGCAATATAAAATATCATTTGACATGACACATGGAAAAAACTATGGGAACGTCAAGAATTTTTTTTTACAAACATAGAAAATTTTGATTGCAAATAGATGCCAATGTTGAACTTGCTTGTTGGACAGTGATTTCTAGACAACCCTACAAAGATAGACTTGCAAAAAATGTTAAAGAATCGGCCCGTAATTGTTGGTTGACAGAATCTCGTGTTTCACCACATACAATGGATGTGTTGCAACGAAGAATAGAATGAACACAATATGAAGAACAACCAAAACATATATTTCCAATGACATAAATAGAATTGTTCAATAAGTTCAAAGAAGAGCACAAAGAAGTTAAAATTTCCATCAATATATTTGTGCAACAAAAACCATGGTTTGTTAGACACATCATTGTTCATGACACTTGTTGTTGTCGTTATCATGTGGAATTTGATTTATATTATGACACTTTTCTTTATTTTGGTAAAACTTTATGGCCAAGTTCACCTCCTCCATCCACATTCTGTGCTTTTATATCTCAAATTCTATGTGAAAGAGAAAGTGATCAATTATTTTACCAAAAAACATGTGTTGGTAGAAAGAAATGTGATCGTTGTGGAAATCTAAGTTTGTTTCACTCGAGGTATCCTATTGATATAAATGATTAATATTTTTCTAATATAACAGTCAATTGGAAGAGATATGAATATATCAATAGCATGGCTCCACATTCTTCACATGTTATTTCCAAAAGGATTGATTTGAAAGTAGATGAAACCTGTGTGATAGATTTTTTGAAGAAATTTGAGGAAGAAATTTATAAATACAGCAAGCATTCACATAGAGTTCGATGGAAAGACCTACAATTCAAACAATCCCATGAAGTGTTTCCATTAGGGACAATTTTGTCTGTAGTTGAATTTGCAAAGAATTACACATTCACTGCAAAAAAAGAAATACATAGTGAATATTATCATTCTAATGAAGTCACTATATTTGTCCATGTTCTATATAGACATGCTCAACAGAGTCTTGATAAAATAGAAAGCACCAATGAAAATCAACATGTTATTAAAGAATATCACTTTATAAGTGATGATCGAGCACACGACACACATTATGTACAACATTGTTTTGATAAATTGTATGATTCATTGAAAGAACATGGGATCGGATTCGATTGACATTGGATATGGTCATATGGGTGTGTGGGTCAGTTCAAACCTTCACGATCATTATATTGGTTGTGTCGTCTTCATAAAAAATCAAACATTACACATTGTTGGAATTTTTTTGAGACTGGTCATGGAAAAAGCGAGCACAATGGTGCAGGGGCATGTGTAAAACTATCACTTCGAAGGTATTAGATGATCCCTCATGCCGATCGATTTGAATCTACTGATCAAGTTGTTGAATGGTGCAAAATGGCGCTAATCCATGAAAATAATTCGTCAAGGGATCTACGCATGTGTGTCTATATATACATGTTACACATGTACACAATATATTTTTATTCACATGTTCAAATTTATATTATCTTCAATCATTTTCTTGATAGATTTCAAGTTAACAAGTTCTTGTCTTTTGCATGTTTTTTTGGTATGTTGGAATCCAATATGTAAATAGATCAATCCCATATGAAGCCAATATAGTGCATGGGACACGAAAAATGCATCCAGTTCAAACAAAACGCTATCAAAATGTGTTTTCATTTGATAGAAGAAATGAGTCTTGTTTTTGTTCAATTTGCATAGAGGACACAAAATCCATAGAGATTTGTGAAAACGAAAATGCGGAATATGTTAAAGCTTGGAGACATACCAAACTTAATATAAAAGGGAAAATTCCACATGCAAGATATCAGAAGATGAAATCAAATGAAACTATAGTGTCAGTTGATGGCGATAGATTTTTTGATCTTGTTATAGAAGGTATTTTTTATGTTTAAATTTTTTCAAATAACTTGTAGATGTACTTGTGTGATAATCTAACATGAACTACTTTTTATCCAACATATCAAATTATTTGCAAGAGATGTCTTTGTCATGGTTGCACCTATAGACAAAACTGAAAACATGAAATATTATTTGATTCGATGCACATAACAAAAGATGAGGTTATTAGAAGATTTTGATGATGACGGTTTTATATATGAAACATGATCTATCGTATTGAAAGGATATTTTTTTCAAGAAACCCATCAAACTGATACTCATGTTCATTTTCAAGACTACCAGTTAGATGTCATAAGTTGCCAATATAGTCATTTGGTATGTGCAACGTGCATAAAGTTAATAGAAGTTCAATCAAGAAAAGAACAAAAGTTAGAAAATGGAAAATGTCCAAAGCCGATCATGAACGAATAATTGAAGATGGCATACCATTACGATTTGTTTAAACAAGTGACACGTACATTCTAGAATTTTATATTTTGCATTGAAAGTACATGTATTTATGAATATATAGGATTCTAGAATCATTTCTAGTTTAGTTTACTTTCATGGTCCATTCAATTAAGAAAAGTTATATTTTTAATGAATTATAAAGTTTATTGAGCCTGATTTACAATTTCAGGGAAGAACCTATAGATTGTATCTAGGGAACCTAAAATGACCTATACTTTGGATGATTATACTTTAATCCTACAAATTATCCAGATTGTATACACAAATCATTTAATGCATGTAACCAATTTACTGCATATAGGATTTGCGTGTATTATTTGCAATGATTGTTCAATGTTTTTTCATATGAAAAGGATGACTTCATATCAAAACTAGGACCCATTTCCATGTCATTATAAGGGACTATTGATGGCTTAGAAAAACTTTAAAGACATCTTAAAAAGTATGATTAACATGCTAATTAAAGAATTCAAGGTAATACATATGATTAACATCTCAATTGAAAATTTTAAAGACATCTTTAAAAGTATCAATTTTAATTATGAAATTGTTAATTTTGATTCCAAAAGTGTTGATATTATATTAAATTGTTAAATTTATGCATTTAGATTTCAATATCTTAAAGCAAATTGAAAACAAAATTTAAATTATGAGCTACTTGAAAAATGAGTATGATGAACCTAACACTAATATTCTACACATTAAACATAGTTTTCATTAAGTTTGATTGGAAAAAACTTAAGTTGAAAAAGAATTTGATTTTGTGACTTGATAACAAAAAATAAAAAATAACAGGTCATCTACTAAGGCTTGGTTTGTTGCATTTAGATTTTCATCTTTTTAATTGAATTTGGAGTATATTCAAAATTCAAGGTAGTGTATGATTAACATCCTAATTAACAATTAATAGCACTAGTGAATACTTCCATTAATTGTAGGTGTCATATTAATGGCACTAATGAATACTTCCAATCTGTAGATGATTGATAATTTCCATCAGCCATTTTCTACCCTTTTCAATACATAAACAATTTATATCAATATAAATTTTAATGAAAATCGCTTACTTATATTAAAGTATATTTTAATTTTACATATTAAAATAGGTTCTAGATCATGTTTTTATTTCAACGTACATATTTTTATTTCACATTTTCTTGAATAAATATATTGAAAGCTCGAAAAGAAACCAAAGACGAAGATAACAAATTTAGTGTTGGACTATCATTTCATTGTGAATTTTCAATAAAAAAACCAAAGATGAACATAACCAATTTAGTTCTGTACTGTCATTTCATTGTGAATTTTCAATTTTGAGTTCATAGTTTTTACTAAATTTTGGAATGATAGAAGCCTACGCCCTATCAAAATAAAAGAAGGGCCTAGATTTATGCAATGCTCAATATTTTTAAATTTACAATTTTAATTGTTAAATTCAATTGATTATCACTTGAATGGAATAGAATAAAACCCATATCACCCAATGAAAACGGTCTTTTACCTCGGTAGTCTAATACTAATTTTTCATCACGATGGACTCATGATTTTTTTTTATGTTTTCACTCTCAAAAGAAGCTATCATATATTCTTAATATACAATATTGTTTGTTGTTTTTTCCATTATAATATTATTAATAGGAGGCAATTGAGAAGTCTAAAACCTAACTTGAGCAACCCTCTAGTCCTCAAACCTCATCTCTAAGTTTCATTTGGGGTAAGGGGCTCCAAAGTGGGAAACTATAATTTGATGACTTGCTTGACTATTTTCAACCATATTTCCAAATCAAACAAAATTTAAATTATAAGATCTCCCATCACTACACAAAGAGCTCCACCGTATACATAATCATCTCTACTTCACATAGTACAATGATGTTTATAAATAAAATGAAATAAAACATTTTTAATTTCAGCACAGTATCATAAAACATAAATTAACCTTCTTCTTCTTTTTTGTAAATAAAGTAGGATCCATATATTAATAATTTCTTATGTCTATACAATGCCACTCATTAGCCACCCGTTCTTTCACAAAATGGAAACCAGAACAGGTGGATTTTAGCAAAATATTAGAGTTTGACGCATCACAACTTAAACAAAACAGTATGAACAAAAGAATGATTACAAACTGGTCGACATTACCATCTAGCTTGCGTCATGAGGCAAATATTTTGTCCATATTTGGAGAGGTGACAAAAATAGAAGGAGAGAAAACAAAAAAACTTGGAGGTGTTATTCCCTATGCGAGCTCAGGCTTCCATGGATGCTGTAGGTAGGGACAAAATTATGGCCGCAAGTTGGGAAACAGTTCCGCGTTGGAGAATCTGTCAAATAATCAAACAGGATATCCATTCTTTGACCAAGGATGTGTTGAATGTGCAGCTAGTCATCCTGCTTCTGCCGCATTTCAAAAATTATTTGGAGGTGCTTGTTCGAGAGTCGGTTTGTGGAGTGAGGAGGTGTCTCCACCTCTATTTCCTTTCCTGCGCTCATCAAATGGTCCTCCACCTTCCTACTAGGAGGATTTTCTTCCTCCACAATGCAGTTGCTTGTGCCAAACACCTGATCCTGTGGATGGATTTTTTTTTTGTGGGGGGGGGGGNGAGGATAATTGAGTAGAGGAGTGCTCTCTTTCGAAGGGGAACCTACTCTCCGAATGGGTAACTACCAGGGATCAAGGGAGGTATGTAAGGGGGTGAAGAGGGAAGCTGAGGAATCCCCTCGCTATTATGACTTTCACCATCATAAAAATCGTAAAAATTGAAGTTATAAGATGACCATAAAACATAAATTATCCTTTGACCATCATAAATAATATAAGAGAAATCAAAGATGAGACAATAAATTGATATTTTGAGTTTCAAAAATATCAAATATATATACATATATATAATGAAAGTTTGAATAGTTACACCGCCAAATACATAGGTTCCACATCCATTTTAGGATGATAACAAAAACTAAGACATTTAACTCCAAATTGTGGAGTCTAAGCCATCGCTTTAAGATAGATCACTTCATACCTGCAAAAGAAAATATTCATCCAATTCAAAATTTAAAATTTTACAATAAAATATATCTACAAATTTAAAATAAAATGTACACATGTACCATTTTAGATAAATAAAACAAGTTGTGATTAAATAAAAATTGACATACATACCAAAATAGTTAAGTCTCATCCTCCAACATACTTTTTTCCACCAAATATAATGTAAACACATTTTCCACCAAATATAATGTAAACATCTATACCAATAAAACAATAAAAAAAAACAAATAACACATATTAGCATATATACTTTAACTAAATATTAAATAAACAATAAGAATTAATAACATACCCAACCAGAGTTCCACAGATTTAAGATTATCGTACTCTTTTTATTACACTTTTTTGACACTTTTTTTAAACTAAACTTCCATCACAAAGTTCCAAAACT